>KN474973.1:0-19567 GCA_000787095.1 Periophthalmodon schlosseri
CAGGACTGAACCAGGACTAAACCTGCAACGCAACCAGGAGTGAACCAGGACTAAAGTAGAATTAAACCAGGACTGAACGAGAACTAAACCAGGACTAAACCAGGACAGAATATAGATGCCATGTTAAAGCCAGCAATTCCAATATTTAGTCAATGACCCGGCCACATTGCACTACAACATTTTGAACTACACCCTCAGAAGCCAAACTATAGACCTGCTTTCTATGGAACAAACCACAGAGTGTGATGCTAGCTCAAAGCGATTAGCATTTAGCTGAACAGGCAAAAATCAAACAACACACTGCTGAATTCTTATTCTCGTCATTATTGCTGCGTCATCTCCCATTTGTGGAAAATGCCATATCCTTTACATTTTTATAACTTCACATCAGAGAAGCATTAGGGAAAGTAATTAGGTCTATACATGTTGAAAGTTTTTATCAAATATAATCTTTATGGAAAACTTAAGCATATGGTCTCATTAAAAGCAATGCGAAATCCAGGGGTGGAAAGTACAAGTAGTAAAGTACAGTATTTAAGTAGAATCTTTAGGTATCTGTACTTTACTTCAGTGGATACTTTTTATGTTTACTTTACCACATTTGAGAGCAGGAATCTGTCATTTCTACTCCACTACATTTTTGAACTGGACTGAAAAATAAAAGTACTTTTCATATAATTGGAGGCGTTATTTTTACCATGTTTGTGGCATGGGATGATGTTGAAATTTGGTTTCACGATTATTTAAGCAGCTGTTATAGTATTATACTTTGTTACAAGTGAAAACAACAGTGATCTAGGAGAGATTATCAGGGAGAAGTAGCTTTTTCTGGTGATATAATGGAGATGATTTTGTTGCCAATTCTCATAGTTATATAAATGTCCCATGAACGATTATTGTCAACCCTTTTTATCATGATAAACGATATTATTGTTTATTGTCCCATCCCTAGTCCGTGGTAACATCCTGACTAAAGTTTTCGAGTTCAAGCTTCGACTTTGAGCAAAAAATAAATAAATTAATTAATTAATTTAAAAGAAAGAAGAAATTGATTTGTATTCCAACATTCATTTTGTAATCAATATCACTACATTAACAACACTTGTGTGAAATACTTTTACTTTTTTACTCTTAAGTACATAAATGGGTACGTAAATACTTTTACTTAAGTAGATTTTTTCATGAGATACTTTTACTCTTACTTGAGTAACTTTTTACCTCTGTATCTGTACTTTTACTTAAATAACAACACCACTGACTATATCCATAACTTGTGATCTGAGTTTACAGAATATAGGAAATAATGTTATGAATTTAAACTTTACTGTCTTAAATCATGAAAAAACGAAACTAGTTCATTTTAAAAGTTTGCAGTGGTCCAAAGTTATTCCTCACTTACCTTACGTATTCTGAGCGTCCTAATTATTATAAGCGCTTTTCAAAACTTTCAGAGACCGGTTTCGCTGTCACGGTAAAGCTAACACCAACTAGCATGCTAACGCGCACTTCCTGATTATCGGGCAATGACACACTTCATAATTAGACGCAGACAGTACACAGCAGACTTAGTTTGGCCTCTAGAGCCACTTGTAGAGTGCATTTGTACTTGGGCAAGATTTTTCTCAAATAAATAAAATAGAAACAGATCGGGCACAGGGCCTTTAAACCAAAACGCCCTCTCACTTCTTAATAAACACTAATGGGAAATCATCGTAGCCATCAGAACCAAATTAGTCTCAAAAACTGACACTCATTTTGTAAAAATCACCTGAGGGAGCAAATCTGCCAAGCAAAAATATGGAGAGTTTTAAATATTAGTGTGAAATATATTTTAGTTTAGCACAACAGTCCCTCAAGTCTCCACTGAGCCAAGAGATGTTCTGATAAGAAGCTGAACTGCTGACAGAAAATACCACAGCGTTAGATGAAGAAAATGAACATTTATAAAGAATGGTTAAAGGTCCTGTACCCTATTTTGAACCATGATAGAGAAACATGACTCACTGGCCTGTCCACTTATACCTTTCAAAAAGTCTATGCGAAAAAATGAATGGAAAATTTACCGACAACGAAGTGGGTGGGACTATTGAGCTCCATAGAGGAACACTTTTTAATATAAAGTACAATTTGTTTTGCTCCAGAACATATACATTTTAAAAGCAGCCCAGGGTCAAAATGAGATCGCTATGTGCTGTCTGTATCTAATTATAAAGCATTTTTATCATCCTTGAACCAGGAAGTAAAGCTTGTGCACTGTTGGCACGCTAGTTGTTGTTAGCACACTGTGAGGGCAAAACTCCACTCTCTGAAAGCTGAGCTAGGAATGTGCCAAGAAAGTGAGGAAAAACTTTGGACTGCTGCAAACTGGCTTGATTCCTTTAAAAAATGCAAAAAAACAAACGCACACACACAGTAAAATTTTCCAAACTTAACTTAGTGGTAGTTTCTAATTTCAAGTAATCTCCGGTATTTGGCTTTTAATGTTGTATTCACTTACATTATTGTTACCGTATTTATATCCTCAAGATCTGATAGGGATGGACAATAATGCTAATGCTAAGTGCTAAGTGCTAATAATAATGCCTTACACTTTCATTATTCATTCGTTCCACACTAGATGAAATTAAGCCACTGTTGTAGTCCCAGCTGCCCTAAAGCACATACTGGATCATCCCTAAATCTGGAGAAGAATTCATTTTCACTGCTCTGTCCACCATTACCCCTGAAGATTGGGTCAAATGTACTAATGCCATGCACTTCTCTGTCTGTAGTGCAGTTACGGTCCTGTTCATCCTCCTTCCGCCTCTTCAAACGCATTAGGACCTGACTGACCCTGAAACACGCTCACTTAAGAGACACCAGTGTTGTGAGATCCCAGCACATCTGTCTGAGCCAAAGTCCTCACTCCTCTCTACACTCTGCTGCTCTCACAAGACTTCCACTGCTCCAGTGATTAATCATCACGGTCAGATTAGATTAGATGCCACAATACGTTAAAAAGAAAATCAAAATTAAACCTAAAATGGACAAAAAGTGTTCCACATTATGGTATTATGTTTTTAATGTCTTCTCTTTGTCTTGAAAAACACGCTTCTTATTGTCAGTGGGGTCACTTTGCTACACATCTGACTTGTAACTCAGCCTTGTTACACCTGCTTGTCTCTATAGAAATAGATATGTTTAATGCCATACTGTGGAACACTCCAGGTAAAGCAATAACAAGACATGCAGGTAGCGGACATAGAAGTAACCTGACCCAAAGAATTAGGTGTGAATCAGCTGAAAAGGATGATTCAATTAAACCAACCAATTTAACATCATCTAACATCAAGACAAAATGATCATATACTGTCAGATTACTGCGCGCAGACATTTTTCAGAATTGTAAAGTCATCTGAAACCCAGCCATAATCACTTACAGTTCTATAGTTTAAGATGCCTTTAAACTCTATTTGAATTTTTCGAAAAGTTTTTGGGAAAAATGAATGGACAACTTCGAAATGGGCGAAACTATAGTTTTGGTGATGTCAACCGTAAGTAGCCCCAATATACAGCTCCTTCAGCACTCACAGTCTAACTGAATGGAAAAAAGTAAACTGGACTAAAAATTCAATTCTGTCAACTGAACAAAAGTTTTAGAGAGAAGAAGTTTTGCCACTCATCCAACTTCAGTTCTGGTCAGATTGTTGGTGGAAACTGGAGGAGCTAACTACACTTAAACCGACACACCTGTTTGTTTACAGTTTCTATTTGTTAGCTAGGTCTATTGAACTGCACTGTGTGAACTGTGCTTGAGTCATATTTATCATAACAATATTTTGATCTCACACCTATTAGCTATTGTTTTCCTGGTTTTAATTTAAGTTTGAGGATGGAGATATAAATAGGAGATAAATGATGTCTAAAGCCTCCATTCCTGTTCAAAGATGGACTGTCTTTCCTAACAAAAATCACCTCTTTAACTCCCCTCTCAAACCATTCCTTTTCTTTGGCTAAGATCTGTACTTCACTATCTTCAAAGGAGCGGTTAGTGGCTTTGAAACGGAGACGTACGGCAGATTGTGGTCCCGAGCTGCTCTCGCGGCGGTGTTGTTACATTCTTTTACGGAGCGGCTGTTTTGTTTCTCCAATGTAGCGCTCACTGCAGTCTTCACTACACTGAATGGAGTAGACCACATTGCTTTGTTTGGTTACACAGACGTCTAAACTGGACAAAACGTCTTCATGCTGTTGTGACAAAAAAGTTGTTTTTTCGGACCACATCACAACAATAGATTTAGGCTTTGCGACACCCAGTCAGCAGAGGTGTGAAGGGCTGAAGACTGGTCAAAAACACCTTGAAAAACATGCTCTTGTCTTCATGGAGGTAAATATCTCCATGGAGACAAGCAGGTGGTTACATAGTGCACCTTTAACTTTCAAGTTTGCAGTCACTTTGTTTGGCTTTTAGTGCACTGCTCCCTTACACTTTTGGGAGAAATTTTTAAATGCTATCCAGCTCAGATTTGATTGTACTGCGTGTGCATCACCTTTCAGGGACAAGACAGAAGCTGCTAATGCTAATGATTGGGAATAGCTTAATAGTTTTCTTGTTTGGTCCTCAGTGAGTAGCTATCCGTCATCTTTATATCATTATGGTTGCAGTTGCACAGTTGCTATTACATTGTTGTATTAAACAGGATTATACTTGCATTCTCTAGGCCTAGGTCACAATAATTACTACAAGAAAAGTACATGATGGATGGAGCAATTACTTTTGGGGGTCAATATTTGTTGTGGTACTTTTTCTTTGTACTTTTTGTTATTTTTCTGTACTATGGTTTGAGCTGAAAAAATAACTTTGACTCAGTTGTTTCATTTATATATAGCAGATCATGTTCACTAACAATACTGTACATTAGTGTTGTCATACTCAAATTTTAAACTCAATTTCGATACTAAGGAACAGACTCGATATTCAGTACCAATACCGATACCACAATGATAATAAAAAACTTTTTTTAGACAACAGAATGTGATTTTCAACATTAAATAATAGTGCTTTCTTTTCTATTCCCATGTGGCCTTATATCTGTGTAATCCCTCAGTCGTCCAGTAGGTTCCATAGTGGTCCATGGGCGTGTACTAGTCTATGTGTCTTGTTGTTCTGATACAGCTCAAAATCATTCTAAACCTATTCAGGAAAGGATCATTTCTGTCCTGTGACTTTTTAGTATCGATACCTGCTCAAAAGAGTATCTAGTTTCAATACTACTAATACTATAGTATCAATTAGTATCTGATTTTCTATACTTTTGACAACCCTACTGTACATACAGAAAATCCTGCTTTAGGGTTATTGTGACAGTGGCATAATGACATTCAATATTCTCATTTATCTCATTTGTCTATATTTTCTTCGGGAATATAACATGCTTCAAAATGTATTATCGTGACAGGCTTAGCATTTTGTACTTGGTGTTCTGACAAAAAGTTCTATTATTTCACACATCACTAGATTTAAGCGCTGCGACACCCTGTCTACAGAGGTGTGGGGGACTGGAGGGTGCCCGAGTTCAGTCGGAGTGTGAGGGCGCGTGGCACAGATGTGGCATGTTGTAAATGCCGCAGTGACACTTGATTTGTCCTTGTAAGAACACAAGCTGCTAACACTGCGCAATACATAATATACAGGCTGCAAACGCTGCGCCTTGAACGAGCTGCTAAGACTACACCCTACACACAACACAAGCTGCTAACGCTGCGCCCTACACAAGCTGCTAACACTACACCATACCCCAGGGGTCGGCAACCCGCGGCTCCGGAGCCACAGGCGGCTCTTTCATCCTGATACTGTGGCTCCACGTGGCTTTTTATTTAATTGAAGTGTATTTTATTTGTGTTAGTTCTTTTTTAAACTGTAGTTTAAATTGGAAGATTATTCTGATCTTTACATATTAAAATAAAATTATACTTTATTATTATTTATTTTCGTCGCTCAAAATAAGTGTCACACTCGTGGAAGTCCAATATGCAATTGGAGTCCTGTCGATCTTCGGATCCACATACTTTTGTGAGCAGCTATTCTACATCATAAGCTATGTTAAGAACAAACACCGCTCACACTTCACAGATGAAAGCTCACAGTCCTGCGTAAAGATGAAAGTGACTTCTGCAGCCCCGATTTACAGACGCTGTGCTCAGAGGTTCAGAGCAGAAGTCTCTGTAGCACTTCATGGATTTAATAAGCAACACACTATAGTTGTTTATACAAAGTATAAAGGTAAAAAAACCCAATATATACAGTGTTATCTTCCTTTTAGATGTCAAAAAGTATTTGCAGCTCCCAGTGTTTTTTCCGTAGAATCCGTGTCCAAATGGCTCTTTGGGTGTTAAAGGTTGCTAACCCCTACCCTACCCACAACACAAGCTGCTAACACTATGCCCTACACAAGCTGCTAACATTGCACCTACACACAGCTTGTGAAACTCTGTGATAAGATTCTGATAACGGCATTTTGCTTTGAAATTACTGTTTTTGAAATGTGACTTCTAACCTAAACGTAAATGTATCGGTGGATAAATTAGCAAACCACCTATTTTAAAGGTCTCATACTTTACTCTTACATTTAAAATATTTTTGTGTGTATTATAACTTAACGGTGCAGTATGTAACACTTCTGATGGATGGTCTGTTACTTGCTTGTTTCTTGTTATTGCTTTGTCTGTAAAGTTCCACAGTGTAGCATTTACAGTATAATGCATTGGATTTATATAATGCCTTTCAAGACACCCACTTACAGTGCGTTATTCATTCACTCCACACTCAGTGGTAGTAAGCTACTACTTTAGCCACAGCTGCCCTGGGGCAGACTGACAGAAGCGATGCTACTGATCACCACATTCAAACCAGGCAAGTGTCTTGCCTAAGGACACAGCGTCAGTTTCCACTAGCGCCACTGCTGCCCCACTGTGGCACCTGGTATTCACAGTGATCTCCCATTCAAGTACTAACTTTACTTCCAAGATGTGATGACATTGTGCGTTGAAAAGCAAGTATGGCCATTTAATTTATCTGTCTCTGTGGACACAACAGGTGGGGCCATCAGGCCTCGTTACAGGTCTGATCTGTGGTGAGGCGAGTCCACTCACAGCATGTTTTTGAAAGTCTTTTAAATATTAAAATATGTGTAACTGAGTATGTTTAATGCCATACTGTGAAACAATCTTGACAAAGAAATAACATTTCAGTGAAGACAAGCAAGAGGCAGACTCCCCTCCAGAAATGTCATATACAGCACCTTGCTCTTTTCTTATTTTATATTTCATTCTATGGAACAGATGTGTGGAGCAGTGGGCTTAGGGGCAGTATATATAGCCTCTAGACTTGTCTTTATCCTGCCGTAGGTGGGTGTTAGTGAATACAGCCTTTGATCCATGCACTAAGAACAGGCTCATCTCATTAATCCTCAGTTTGTATCTCACTCCACTGTAACTCGCTCCCTTATACTGTAAAGCCTCATTCACACATAGTTCCCTGTAAATTGCCGACAACAAAATGCCAGAACCCTCAGCACTGCCGGGTCTGCTCTGTTCACACTCAAAGCTGCTGTACCTGATTTTAAACTGTTTTTGACCATGAGAGCTGCTTATATATCTGTACTGGGGCAAGACAAATTAAATTAGATAAGTTTGGGATGTAACCAGGAAACCGAGCTCAGAACCAAGAAAACCAAGCAGTGGTACTGGCTGTCACTGCCCGATTTGGCACCGATTTCTTCAGATACTTTGGCACAAGCGCTGAAGTTACTTTAATAACTGTACTTTGGACAAATTAAAATAATAACTATAAAAAGTTTAATTTTCATGATTAGGCAACATAAGATAAATATGCACATTCACCATGATTTGGTCACATTTTATCAACATGAAAAAGTTATTTTTGTGTTGTGAAAAAAATACGCTTAGAAGGTTTCGAAAAAGTTTAAAAGCCTAAACATAATTTTATTGCACGCAAACACTTTCCATATTATTTTTATGCAAATCCAGCGACTTTTTTCTTTCAGTGTGGCTTTATTCACACATAAGCTTAACCATGACCACGAGTTTGTCAGATCTGTTCAGGGAAAATGCAGATAAACTAACGGGACAGGCTGGTTATGTTTATCTTCTGTTACCACGGAAACCTAGCTATCTGTGCATTCAACACTTTTCGCCGAGCTTAAATTTTATGTGCGTAAGGCATTTTGTCAGAAAATCATTCGCGGGTTCGATATCGCCTGCGTGCCAAGGAGAGGGGCTGACAGACTTTCTTGCCTCCATAAGCAATAACATTAGGATTATTGAACGAGCCTAAAGTGTTAAAGTGTTTCAAGTTCAGCCGCGCTTCAGAGGGGCTCTATATACGTACAGTGCGAGATGCTTTCAAACATAGAGAACACTTTGTGCCTTGGATGACCCCAGGACTCAAACAACAAAGCTTAGAGTGAGCAGAGAGGAAGGGGAGGCTGCAGGGACATTATGCGCTCGGGTTGTTAATATTTTGCTGCAAGCCTCCTTTGTAGAACGCAGTACAATAGAATGATTAAACAGCTCGCTGCGTAGAGTATGAAATAGTCTCGTTATAGTCAGGCGTGGGTACATTTACTTCAGTAACTTTTAAAGGGCTCGTATTACGCTGTTTTCTGATCTATGTTCTAATGTTGTTTCCTCATCACAAACAGACCTGGAGTTGTGTTTTGTTTCATTTGCACATGTTTAACACACAAACCCTGCATATTTAGTTCTTGTGATGTCATGTGGTAATACAGGAAGTGCTCCACTGTGTTTCTAAACTACACACACCTTCACTAAAATCATTTGGATAATTTCAAGCCTGTAATTGCCCATCTCTACTGAACTAAAGGTAAAAGGTAACTGTTAACTTGAAAACTACTGCTTCATGACATCACAAGGTGGAACAGAGCATTTTGAGCTTTGGAGATGCAGACAGACTAATAATAAAGTGTTACTCAAACATGCGAGAATGAAACAAAACACAACTCCAGGTATGTTTTTGAGGAGGAAACAGCATTATGACATGGCTTAAAGCTCACAAGTCAATTTTGTGTAATATAGGACCTTTAAATTATTTGCAGTTAGAGTAGTAGTAGAGTGGTTTTCTGACCCCATACTTTTACTCCTACTTTAGCTCCTGGGACCCGGCGTCCACATATGAGGGCCATATATACTGCCACTTAGTGGTAACAGAAGAGTATAACACATTATAGTTTAGATTCAAGATGGACTTTGTTAAAGGCTCATGTCTCCTGCACCTGTTAGAAGCTCTTCAAATGAGCCACATTGTTCCAAGAGGCACAATTGTTGTTTCTCATTTTGTTTTTACACTCAGGAAAAATGTTGCTGTGATCAGGCACTTAATAAATAGTTTCAATTTTATTTTGTTCTGTCAAAATCTATCATAGTAGAAAACTAACTATTTTTATTTTTACACTCATCAGGTCCCAATCAGCCCAAATAACAAAGAGAAATTGATAAAGCACGACAAACTATTTTTATTTTTACACTCATCAGGTCCCAATCAGCCCAAATAACAAAGAGAAGAGTTCAGGTCTTAGGAGGATATTGTACAGTAACAGTACTCGAGTACTCTTACTTGAGTAAAAGTTGTGGTTACTATTCCCACTGTGAGCAAGTCTACAAGTTACAAATGCTTTATATATTTAAATGATCTGAATGACCACTACTTCAGATTTCATTTTCCAGATTTGTGCATTAGTTCATATTTTGTCCTTACATTAATTTCAACTCTTATATGTGTAGTAGTTTCTGCAAATACTTTTTCACTCTTGAGTAATGTCTTGGACCACTACTTGGTACTTCTACTTGAGTAATATTATTTTGAAGTAACCTTACTCTCACTTTTGGCTACTCTACCCACTGGTTATAGTAGGAGAAGAATGAGCTGGTGTCGCTCTCCGCTCTCTACCCCCATTTCACAATGTTTGTTATCTTCTCTATGGCAAAAATGTTATACCAGAAGACATGCTGCTTCAGTAGAGCATACTATGGTTGACAAAGAGGCACACGGGTTAGTACTCTTCAGTGGCGTGCGGTCAGAGCAATCAAGGCGAGCATAAAAATATAATTAAATATTTTAAGGGGACGTTTGTGACACATGAGGCTGTATTGTAACTGCGCCTGTCTGACTGGTGCCCCTGTCTGACTGGTGCACTGCTGTTGTTAGTATCTCTTCCTGAATGTACATTTTGAGTAGTAAGTGCATTACACATGTGTAGAACTGTCATATGTCACTCACATGTTTCTAGATGCATAACAATAATTACACAGATAAAAATAGTACTGAAGGCTCCGCTGCATAAATGAGGTATAAGTAGAAGAAACAAACAGCCCACTTACTTGCCTCATTTACACAAACGGTTTCAATATAGTCCAATATATACAAATATTAATAAACTATCTAGGTCTAGGCTTCTCTAATTTGACTCCAAAATGGCTCAGTGTATATGCATTTAATATGTCAGTAAAAACAAATATACTAATTTGCAATTTAATTTGTATAAAAAGTGCTGTTATTAAATTGTCATCGACTAAATATCGATCCACCCCAAGTCTGCTTGCCCACCCATAAAAGTCACCGCACGCTCCTGGTACTATGGACATTATGTGCTTGGGTTGTTTAATGTTTTGCTGCAAGTCTCCTTTGTAAAACGCAGTACAATGGAATAATTAAACAGCTCAGTGGATGGGGCAAAATAAGTCAGTGCTTTGAGTGAATTCTAGGATTATATTTGAAATGATAATGCATTATGGCCTATGGGTTAGTAGCATCACACGTGCTTTTACACGGTGAAATTGATTCCTGACATTTTTATGAATGCCCTTCAACACTCTTCACCCCCTGTGCCAAAGAATGTTGAATAAAAAAGCTAACAGTGCTACCGACAGTGTATAGTGTTAGTGGCAAAGTGGTCTGAGAAAGAATCTATAAAAATAAATGAACAGAAGACCAGACTGGGTCAAAGTGGCGCACAGGTTAGTACTCATGGTCACATTTTACCCTCACTACAAGAAGGGTGGTTGGGATGTCTCTGGGAGTTTTTATGATACAAGGTCTGGTAAGAACTGTTACAATGTGATAATTAATTTTCACCATTCATTAAAAGTTATGGAGCAAAGTGGTTCTCTAACTGTGCTCTGCATTTTGAATTTATGTTATTGGTTTTTGCTTTAGTCCTGCACTGTAGTTGGTTTTGTATTTGTCAGGACCTCGTTTAAACCCACTTACGTCATCATTTAGTCCTTTTTGTGCCCCTTTTTGTCCTATTTAAGACCTGGTTTAGTCCCGATTAAGTCTTGGTTTAGTTCTGGTGGTACTTGTGAAAATTTGAATCATGGCTGGCCTGTTTATTTACTGCATGTACTTTTCCACAATCATGCACTCAATTTTTTATAAGTCCCCCTGTTTTGTTTATTCTCCACCCTTCAATATACTTCACTTACTCATTTTTACAATAAAAACCCAATTACTTTATGCATTGTTGAGTGTGTATTATGTTGAAAAGTAATACATTTCCAAAGATTTTACCACTGCTCGTCTAGATTAATAAAGAGTGTTCAGAATAAAAACGCATTCATTGCAGAGTGAGATGAAGCCAATCCAGCTCTGGACCAAAACATCAATATCCTGGTTGAATATGTAACTGGAGTATAGATTTCCTGTACATCTGAGCTCCCAGTTCAATAGCAGTGATACGAAATATAAGCATTTCTATAGAACAATCTTCAGTCATGTCACACAGAGGAGACGGACACGATCGATGACATTACAACATCCCATAGTGTAGTGTTCATTAGTGGTGGGGGAAGGTAAAGAGTCTGTTAGTAATCTGCTGTTTTGGGATATGTACAAAAATGTGATCAATAATGTAAAATCCTGAGGCTAAACCATAGACCGTATAAAGAAGTGGACTAAGTGAGCGTAACATCACCCGCAGCGTTCGGCTCCAGTCAAATGAAGCTAATTGAGGTTAGAGCAGTTATGGGGCGAATTTGGAGCCGAGTTCCATATTTGGAATTCCGACCGCGAGTATCATAGCAACCAAAGAGCCAATCCGGAGCGAGGCTGTTGAAGGTAACGCCCCCTTCCCGCCCTCACCGCTGGTTTAGCAGGGAGCGGCCACTTAGCAACGCTGTCAATCAAACCTGTTGCTAATGCGAGCAGAACTGACCTCGGGAAAAGAAGGTGCTTGATTGGTCTGTTAGTAATGTTCATATCTTGATTTACGGACACAATAGCGAAATAAAAACACCAGGATCACGCAGCGCGGGTTAATACAAACATTTTAAGACCAAAATGACGGGTTAATAAAACATTTTAAGACCAAAATGACGAGTCTCACTGCAGCAGTTACAGAGAGAGGGGCGACAGTTTTTCAATAGAAAGTGAAATGGAGCCAGAGTCGATGGAGCTGGGAGCACGCCCATGCTCATTTCCTATTTGGAACGCGGCAGTTAGCTGGTTAGCTATGTCTATTTATAAATACAGTCTATGGGCTAAACATTAAGATTTTCAGTTTGGATGTTGTAAAATTACTGTTCAGCTAATGCAACAAGGAAGGTATCAGTATTACAATAACAACTGCGTCTGTAATTAAAGGTGCACGATGTAACTTTTCTGGAGGATCCGCCACCTGCTTTGCCCAAGGGAAATGTTATTGCTTTGCCTGGAATGTTCCACAGCATGGCGTTAAACCTATCTTTCTCCAAATGATGCCAGCAAGCCAAGTTACAGGTCAGATCTGTGGACAGCCAACCAATGTCACAGTTCTTCATTCATTCATTTTCAGCAACAAATGCCAGTAATTAAAACAAAATATTTATAGATAGATACTGTGGGACTTTCAAGTCAAAGCAATTACATCTCTATGGAGACAAGTAGGTGGCAGACCCCCCACCAGAAAATTTCCATAGTGAGCTTAACATTTACACAGTTTTTACTTATTATTGTGAAATAATAGAGAGAAATAGGACATATTAATGGAGTAGCAATGGATTTTAACAGTTGAATAGGCTAGTAAATGTATTTTCACACAATCAACATATTAGCTTCTATAAACATTATTATGCCATCTCAAAGCATTTGTATTCAGTTTGCTATTATAGGTGCCATTTTGAGGACTTTCATCCATTCAAAAGATTTTAAAGGGCTCATATTGTGTTATTTTCTGATCTATAATGTTGTTTCCTCATCACAAACAGACCTGGAGTTGTGTTTCGTTTCATTCACACGTTTAACACACAAACCCTGCATATTTAGGCTGAGTTCTTCTCTGAAACAGAGAACACTCATCTTGCGATGTCATGTGATAATACAGGAAGTGCTCCACTGTGTTTTTAAACTCTATACACCTTCACTAGAATCATCTGGATGATTTCAGCTCTGGAATTGCTCATCTCTACTGAACTAAATGTAAAAGGTAGCTGTTAAGTTGAAAACTACCGCTTCACGACATCACAAGGTGGAGCAGAGCATTTTGAGCTTTGGAGATGTAGACAGACTAATAAACCAGGTTTACTCAAACATGTGGGAATGAAACAAAACACTTTCAGGTATGTTTTTGAGGAAGTAACAGCATCATAACATGGCTTAAAGTCACAAGAATCCATTTTGTGTGATATAAGCCCTTTAAAGAAAGAGATTTAGATGATCATAATTATTTATCACTTTGACTCTTATCACACAGATGTTACAGACAGCATCAATTACACAATACCACAGCACTACTCACACTGGTGGCGTATTGGATGTCCCTCCATATATTCGTCTCCCGAGAGAGATCCGACATCTCAAACAAGTTTTCCAGCTCCACCTCTCCGATCATGTCATGCCTGGAAAACCGATCGAAATCAAACACGCTCATGTGCAACTTCCTCGTGGGCAGCTCATCATAAGGCACCGGGAACTGGAAGCTTTCGTTAAATGTCGGATTCAACATTTTCCGATGAACTCTTGTCTGGAACTTCTTGCGATCGGGGAGAAGGTAGACTTTAACATAAGGATCAGAAGTACCGCACAGGTCTTTGGCCGGGAGGTCCACGGCACGAAGTATGTTGACGATTAAGCTTTCGTTTTCGTAGTCATATTTGAGGGAGAAGTTGATGCGGCCGCAGTTTTTGCCGCCACCGTTCTTGGAGGAGTCCTCGGATTCTTGTGCCTTCTGTTGGTAGAGTTCGGGCTGGATGCGTCCGAGTCCAGTGGGTTTGTCGTCTTTCACTTCGTAGTCGTTGCCCAAGTCCAGACTGCCCACCTGCATCTGTCTGGGCAGGTGTCTCTTGAAGGAGTTGTGCCTGTGGAAATAGAGGACATGACACGAATGAAATAAACTAAAATAAAAGCAGGTCAAAGGAAATAAACTAAATTCAACCAGGAGAAACTTAAAGTTATTAAGCATTATGTAACTTCTCTGGTGAAGAAACCCACTTGTCTCCATGGAGATTTTATTTATTTCACAATATGGCATTCAACTCTCCATGAAGACAACCATATGACACCACTGGGCCATGTTCCAGGTCAGATCTGTGGAAAGGCAAACCCAATCTGCACCATCACAGCCACAGCTCACACACCACATTCACGCCTCATTCAGACTGCCCCCGGTCCAGCGGTGACTGCAGCGTTTGATCAGTTTTGGTGCTCTGCTGTTGCAGTCACCGCTGAAAGCTGTACACCCAGGACTACATGTTTACACGATAACTATTCATTTATTAAGGGAAAAGTCTTGCAATGGGCTTTGGCCAGAACAGACTCCCAATGGAAAGAATCTGAAGCGCAGTGGCACCTCCGTCAGCACCACCACACTGCACAGTGTGCGGTCTGAGCTCCTCTTGTTACTTTTAATTATTTGGAATATTTTCAGCCATTGCACCAGAGCTGCACCACGTGAAACCTCAGCCCAGCATCATACTAGACCAGGTATTGTTAAAGGTGTCTTGCCCAATGACCCCACAGAGTGGGGTTTGAACTTGCTGGATGAGTGCTCTAACCACTGAGCCACTGCCACCCAACTTCCACTACCAAAGTCAGATACTTTTCTTTCCTTGGGCAAAAAACTTCACCCACCTGTCCATTGTGAATGATGTCAGTGTGACAGTTGTTAGATTATTCATAGATTCTCTACTGAGAAATAAACAATACAAATTGTCAGATTGAAGAAGACTTTTTCTTTGAGTTTTTCATTTGGCAGTGTTGGGTAAACATATACATCTCTGTCTAGATTCAAGTTTAAGAGTCTCAAGTCTAAGAATGCCACCAAGAAGTGCTGACGACCGGGTCCATTGTCTGCGCTCACGACTTGGCTGCTGTTAAACTTTGCATCGATCTAGGCACAAGAAATGTTAATTGCGATCTTAATAGTCTCCTTTCAGAGAGGAAGAAATGGGTCACTGCCAATTATATGCAAACAAAATGGCTCCTAACTGATGTATGACCCTGCATAGACTGACCCAGGCTGACTCTGAAATCAGTAGAGCAGTAGTCCACTAAACACATGTGCTGCCGATCAATTAGTTGACTGAAAAGGGGGCGTGGCAAAAGCTCTCAAGACTATGTATCTGACCCAAACTACAACCGGATGGGAGTTCAAAAAGTACTAGGAAACAATGTATTTATATAAAGACAGATTAAACTTGTGAACCATGACTTGAATCTTCCCTTTCACATAAATACCAAAAAATACCAAAAAATACCAAAAAATACCAAATCTTCAGCTCTGTTTTCTCATGTAAATCTTTTTAATCTAAATACTGATACAAATTTTGATCAAATAAGACTCCATCGGCCGACTCATCGACTAAACGACTAACGGCCTACAGCTCTAGACAAAACATAGTTGTTTTTGATTAATGTAATACATGTATTCTCATTCTTTTAGCAGCTAATGATACAAGTGGAACAAGCAAAACAAAAGCTACAGGGGATCATTGAAACAGGTGTGCTCTGCAGTCTAAGGAAGCAATAATAATCTGTTTGACTTGGCTCACTTGGTCACAACTAGCTCTGCAGGTTTGGTATTAATATTTTCAAACCTATAAATGTATCTGTTTTTTGCTATAAACTGTGCATATAGTGTCTATATAGTGTTTTAATAGCATTATCTACTGGTCCTGTTCTGTTCATTTTTTGGTAACTTTACTATAAACAAGGTAAATTTGCAGCTTTCTGGTCAAAAACGTCTAAATCTAAGCGTGTGCTGCCTTTAGTGGCCTCTGCAGTTTCAAGTAGTTGGTGACATCACACAGGACTGCCCTGATTACAGTCAGTTGTTTCTGATTACAAACACCTGCCTGCAGGGGCGGAGTTTGAAGTGTGGATACCTGTTAGACCAATCACACTGTTCTTTATACCTCCAGACTGCAGGGGCGAGTTTGAAGTGTGGATACCTGTTAGACCAATCACACTGTTCTTTATACCTCCAGACCCCGCCCCTCCTCCCCCTCACTCTTTTCTTTAGTCCTCCAGGCACTGCCCAGTTTACCAGCTCTATTTGAAATGTGTTTGTGGGTGGAGTTAGGGTGTTTAGTCCCTCTTTAAGGTAGCAAATGTTGATTTTTTTTTTATATAAACATTACATATCTGTGTCCTCAGAAGCATCTACATAGCATTATACGTGGTCAAATAGTGATGATACCAATGATTGCAGTGTGAATTTGTTTGCAGTAGGTGACATTTGAAACTGTTTGAGAGAAGAACTCAGCTTAAATATGCAGGGTTTATGTTTAACATGTGTGAATGATACAAAACGCAACTCCAGGTCTGTTTGTGACAAGAAAACGACATGATAACATAGATCAGAAAATAGCGTAATATGCCCTTTAAGGTTACAGATTTGTTGACCTGGTTATTTTTTAATGTCTCTGTAATTATTGGGCCTATCTAAATGAAACAAATACTGGCACAAAGTTCAACATCTTCTCTGTCAGTATAGATGAACAAAATCAAAATACTTTTACACAATAGCTTCAGAAAGTGATGCCATTATTCAACACTAAAGATTGTTACCAGTCGAAAAGACTTCAAAACGTGATTAATACGGCAACTTTGTGGAGCCAATCCCTAAAAAATAATGACAAGGTTCGACATTTGTTGATCATAAATTTGGACACTTCTTTCCAAACAGTGTTACATTTTATTCCTTTGTTTTTAGGCTGACGTTAACATCTGTCATGAGATTACAGAAAATAGTGTTTTTGGGTACTTCTGTGGTCCATGTGGCTTTATTAATATCTCATTGTTTGCTTCTTTTGCCTCTCTACTGTGTCTTATTGTGTGTCATGAAGAAACCATTACATATTATTAGACCTTACTTAAGCAGAATGTGTTTGAATGAGTCCCTCTAAACGTAATTGATTAACATCATTAATTCTGCGTACACTAAATCGCGTTTACAAAGCCTTCTCCTGCGCTATCTGCATATTAAACCTGCAGCCTGGTGGCAGAATGCTGTCCCCATATGCATTTTCTTATCTTGTCTTGGCTTAAATTAGCTTCTTTCAGGAGGGAAGAGGAGGGACATTTCACTAGAAATCCACAGTGGGATCCTTTAAGGGACCATAAAATAGGCCTATATCACACAATGTTGTACCACAGACTGTATATATAAATAGGAAGTGATTATGGCCGCGCTTCCGGCTTCATCAACTCTGGCTCCAATTCATTTTCTATTGAAAAACTGTCTCTCCTCTCTTCAAAACTGCTGCTGTCAGGCTCGTCATTTTGTTCTTAAAATGTTCGTATTGACCCACTCTACATGATCCTGGTATTTTGATTTCGCTATTGTGACCATAAATCAAGATATGAGCATTAATAACGGACATATCAGGCACCTTCTTTCCCTGATATCGCCCCCACTAGCGTTAGCAGCAGGTTTGATTGACAACGTTGCTAAGCGCCCGCTCCCTGCTAAACCAGCGGTACAGGCAGCAAGGGGTGTTACCTTCAACAGCTTTGCTCCAGATTGGCTGGTTGGTTGCTATGATACTCCTGGTTGCTATTGATATCGGTGCCGGAATACCAAATAAGGAACTTGGCTCCAAATTCGCCTCTATAACTGTTAGCCTCGATGAGCTTCATTTGACTGGAGCGAACGCTATGGGTTATACTTAAACCTGGACAAAGCGCTACTGCTGTCATTTATTTGTGCTGTGGTGAAAATAAGGATCATGGTGCAATTTTGATCCTATGGGCCACATTCTGGAATCTGGACAGATATATGGAAGTTCTCAGTCTGTATCACTAATAAAAAAACAACTGCAGAAACAAATCACGATGTTTCTGTCCTGGTTTATGGCTAATATTTCTGGAGTTACTGGGCCTATCCACATGAAAGAAAATGTGGAACAAATTTCTTCGCCTTCAAGTTTCAAAAATTGCTGTTTGTTTCTGTTTGGAGTTTTTCTTTTTTTTACACAGTTAACAGGCCCACGCTCTCCATCTTCATCTGAAATTATTATGTCAAAGGGTTAAATCATCATTAAGCTTTTTATGTGCGCTGTTTAATCAATGAGCACTGTTGTAGCAAAAGATTAGCATTTAGTAATAATTTGAAATAATAAATGCATGATTTTATGAAACAGTGTAGTTTGCATTCACTCCTCTTCCTCCTGTTACCTGTCATCCTGCCATTTCCACCTTTAAGCTTCTGCTGGATTAGAATGTTTCACACTGTGTTTTCAATTACATTCTTTTTATTAGTAAAAATGTGTTGAAAATCACACATTTTTACTGCTAGTAATTCACCTCTCCACAGCCCTGACCCGTAGCTTTGCCTGGCTTCACCCTTTGCTCGCCATCGAGAAAGATAAACTTAATGCCATACTGTGAAAGATTCCTGGCAAAAGAATAACATCTCCATAGTGACAAGCAGCTGGCACACCATCCATCAGAAAAGTAAAGACATGGAAACACTTTTGCACTGAAGTAAATGTTGCTATCAGCAGCACTATACCAGGTAGGGCACTGGCTGATTACCCCTCCCTGAGTGAGTGCTTCCAGATGGGGCTATTGATTTGCCCTGCAGCCTCTGAGCTCTGGGGCAGCTGCACTGGATTATACAGTATCATGGAAATGTCATCTTATCGCTCATTAAAGCTCTCAACATGGCCACATTGTACCTGCTGACGTAGATGTGAATCTGAACCTGCTGAAATTGTTTGAGGAGAGAAGGGACTTTTAGTGGAGTTTTTTTTTGTTTTTTTTTTTAGCTTCTAATGTTGTTTCCTTGTCACAAACACTAATTACAGTAGCCAGTTGTCATAGTAAAACACTGTAGTTTGTTTAGCTTAATGACATATTACGCTATTTTCTGATCTATGTTATAATGTTTCCTTGTCACAAACAGACCTGGAGTTGTGTTTTGTTTCATTCACACATGTTTAACACACAAACCTGCATATTTAGGCTGAGTTCTTCTCTCAAACAGAAAACACCCTGTTCCACCTTGTGACGTCATGCGGTAATACACAAGTGCTCCACATTTTTAAACTGCATACACCTTCAACAGAATCATTT
>KN474973.1:23783-35275 GCA_000787095.1 Periophthalmodon schlosseri
GAAAGAGAGAAAGAAAGAGAGGAATGGAAGAGGGGGCAGAGAGAGGGAAGGAGAGAGAAGGGGACAGAAAGAGAGGGAATGAGAGAGAGAGAAAGGGAGGGGAAAGATAGACAGAGAAATGGGGGGTAGAAGAGAGAAAGACAGAGAGGGAAGGGTGGAGACAGTGGAGTGAAAGAGAGGCAGAGAAAATGAGGCAGTTGAGAGATGAATAGAGAGAGGGAGTGAGAGAAAGGGACAGAGAGAGTAAGCCAGAGGGGGAGAGGAGAGAGAGGGAGGGGGTAGAGGGGTATGGGGAAAGTGGAGAGAGGAAGAGGAATGAGACAGAGGAAAGGGGTAGAGAAAGAAAGACAAAGAGAGAGAGGGAGAGAGAAGACAGTCCATTAGAAAAACATTTCTCAAAGCTTCTGGTGCTATTTTTGTGGTTTTATATAAGACAGGGGCACAGGGCCAAAGACATCAAATATTAAAGCCAAGTCTATACCAAACAGACGGTATATAATGGAGGGAAAATGCACAGATCGCATTTTGTAGTAAGAAAAATCTGTGGAAAAAAACAAAAAACTAAACTTTAAGACCAGATATTGACAGCATGAAAAGGGAAATTGGAAAGTGAACCAAAGTGTAAAATTCTACAATTTTATGTTTGAAATTGGACCAATAAATTCAACTGGAAAGAGTTTTTTTTTTTTATTAACAATATCGTTCCTGTCAACCAATCACAACCTGCTACTTTGGCTTATCAACCAATCACCTCTCAGCCATTCATATAAACATACCCTCTCTCTTCTTCCTCACTTTATTTCCGCTACAGCCCTCAGCAGCAGTAAAAACAGTCCCCTTCCACAGCCTCTCCATCTCCTCCTCTTTACCACCACCAATAAACACCTAATGGTCATATTTTTCCAGGCCTTTCTGTGTGGCGCTTGTATGTTTCTCCCTGTGTCTGGGTGGGTTTCTTCCAGACACTTAAGTTTGCCAGGAAAATTCAGAATGATATCTCTGTGTATTTTTTTATACAGAAGGATATGAGTCTGGTCACCACTCCCTCCGTCGAGCCAGAACCAAACATGATCGTCCAATCAGATTTGTTTATTTCAGAGACGCATGTGAAACGAAGGAGTTCATTGGTCCTTTATCGTTTATAAACAAAATCACATTTCTCTCTCCTCAGATTAACAGTTTAGTGCTTTGCTCATTGATTCTGAAGAAATCAGCAATGTTTTTCAGTCCCGAGTGACATTTTTTTCTTTCTTTTTTCCTCATAAGCAGCCATGTTTGTTTTGATACAGACGGACCATCAGTGTCCCTCATTGTCCCATGAGCTGAACTCGTGACCAGGCACATCTTCATAAGTAAATGGTCAACGGTCACATTTTTATATAGCTCTGAACTTGTAAATGGTCACATTTTTATATCGCGCTTTTCCACCTTCAAGGCGCTCACAGAGGTTTACATCGAGAAACCACTCACCCATTCACATACACCAGTGTACGCAGACACCTGGGGCGTCTTGCCTAAAAACACAACCACAGATTCATTCGCGGGTTGTGGATCAGACCGCTCTACCAGTGATGTTTATGTCGATTCGGTGGACAAACGCTTTACCAACTGAGCTACTACCGCCCTGTTAGTATTGAAAAAGTGTGTATTCTGGATCCCAGGTAAAGAACGTGCCCTATAGGTGAATATATCCTCCAGATAGTCCTGGCCAAGCCTAGCTCCGGATCTGGAGGTAGGTCCCGGGGCGCGCTACTTGCAAAAACAAAGTCTACCTTAATGCTCTCGTCTTCCTGTTGGGATGCAGTCACCAAAGTGTATGCATTCCATTAGATCCATCCCACTTCGCTCATTTGTCTGTTTTAGTCTCTCCTGGTGGGTTTAATATCGCCGCATACAATACCCCAGTCTCCATGGAGCAAATGCAATTATAGCATAGTCACATATCACAGAGCAAACAATCTACAATAGTTATCCTTGGGGAGTTCTGACTGTAAGAAGTCTACAGTAAAGTCACTTATTTGAACAGGTGGGTAGTACTGAGTTGCATGTTCTCAGTTACATTTACTTGAGTAAAACAAAGAAAATTACTTCTTGTTATATATTTACTGTCTAGGCAAAAATGTATCTATCGTTTTTCTGTTAGTATTGTATTTTAAACAGGGGGCATGAAAAAGAGTGTGTAAGTGCTCTCATTAAGTTCCCCCGTATAAATAAAGATAAATACATTTTCAAAAAGTAGAAAACCAGTAAAATAGAGCAAGTTCATGTTTTCTCCTTTTCTCCTAGTGACGAGTGACAAAAACTTGCTATGCTGACAATTTTGAAAGAGTTGAACTTTTGGAAAATTCAAAGCAAGATCTCCGTAGACAAACCAATGGCGGACCCTCCACTGGAAAAGTTACATAGTGAACCTTTAACTCTAAAATATCAATCGACTCTAACTTATTTCTACAATAATTGACCACGTAACTTCAGAGGTGACACTTGACATGTGTGAGTCCATGGAAATTCCAAAATAATAGTTTGGAACATTCTCCATGGAGACAGATTTATGCCATACTGTGGAATATTAAAGGTCTCATATTACACAAAATGGATTCTTATGAACTTTAAGCCATGTTATAATGTTGTTACCTCCAAAACATACCCAGGTTTGTGTTTTGTTTCTTTCACACATTTGAGCAATCCTTTATTATTAGTCTGTCTACGTCTCCAAAACTCAAAATGCTCTGTTCCACATTGTGATGTCATGTAGTGGTAGTTTTCAAGTTAACATCTACCTTTTACTTTTTGTTCAGTAGAGATTGACAATTCCAAGGCTGAAATTATCCAAATGATTCTAGTGAAGGTGTATGGAGTTTAAAAACACAATGGAGCACTTCCTGTATTACCACATCTGACATCACACGGTGGAACAGAGTGTTTTCCATTTGAGAAGAACTCAGCCTAAATATGCAGGGTTTGTGTGTTAAACGTGTGAATGAAACAAAACACAACTCCAGGTCTGTTTGTGATGAGGAAACAACATTATAACATAGATCAGAAAATAGAGTAATATGGGCCCTTTAAAGCCAAAGGAACAAAATAAGAGTCAGGTTTGTGGAGATGCAAGACCGTTTTAGAGTTCAGTTTGTGGAGATGCAAGACCGTTTTTCAGTGCAATAAAAACATCTAAAAATAAAAAAAAAAAATCTTTCTAATCTAAATCTAAATCTAAAATTATAACTAAACTTTACTTATCTACCAGGCCAGCAATACTTATTCATGAAGAGCTAACACAGTTGTAACAAAAACATAAGAAATCCTCAAATAACAATAGTATCACAGTGTGCTAATACACCCCCCTCCTCTGTTTACTTATGTTTGGACAGGTTTCCTTTTGAACCTGCAGTACACAATAAACCCAAGCCTGAGTGAGAATGCTGACGAGGGCTTTGGGAGCTCTCACAGTGACCCAGGGAACCAACAAAAGAGGAACAAAAATCTTGTGTTGGGACATGTGCCATTGTCCCTCTGTGGATGAGTTGAAGTAATTATAGCCCTACACCTGATACTGGGGAGGTCTGCAGCTGCCCAAGAATTCCATTTTCAAAACGTGTTCCATTCCACGCAGCAAGATTACAGCCATTTTTCTACAGGCTCCTGCTGAGGAACTGTCTCACTGCTGGCTGTGCTCCATAAAAACTGTAGATTGCACAAAGTTCACTTCTTCCAAATATACTTTATTATATGGTCCTGCAGTTTAAAGGGCCCATATTACACTATTTTCTGATCTATGTTATAATGTTGTTTCCTCATCACAAACAGACCTGGAGTTGCGTTTTGTTTCATTCACACATGTTTAACACACAAACCCTGCATGTTTAGGCTGAGTTCTCTCAAAAGGAAACCACTCTGTTCCACCTTGTGATGTCATGTGGTAATACAGGAAGTGCTCCAATGTGTTTTTAAACTCCATACACCTTCACTAGAATCATTAGGATGATTTCAGACCTGGAATTGCCAATCTCTACTAAACTAAAGGTAGCTATTAGCTAACTTGAAAATACCACAACATGACATCACAAAGTGAAACAGAGCATTTTGAGCTTTGGAGATGTAGACTAATAATAAAGGATTATTCAAACGTGTGAATGAAACAAAACACAACTCGAGGTATGTTTTTGGTGAGGTAACAACATTATAACATGGCTTTAAGCTCACAAGAGTTAATTTTGCGTAATATAGGACCTTTAAAGGTGATGTGTGACTTTTATGAGCTTTTAATCATGTTATAATGCCAGTCCCTCATCATTAAGTCTGAGTTTCTACATAAAGTAATTCATGCATGTTTGAGTAATCCTTTTGTCCAGCATTTGAAGCTTGAGTGCTCAGAATCTCTAATCCCTATCCACAGTCAATAGTTTGGACATAGTTTTTACTACTTTTTGCATTTTATATATATACAGAAGACATGAAATACATGAAGCAAGATAAAAAAAGGTAAATACATGAGAGGATATGTCCAAACTTTTGACTGGTAGTGTATGTATTTGTGATTCTTAAAAATAAAAAAAGTCAGACCTCAGATTGCACATTTGTTCTAAAACGTTACGTGCTCATTAAAAAGAAATACATAGATGAAAAGCCCATGGATGAAAAGCCACAGCTTGTTACGGTGGATCAGTTCTGCAGAGGAATTGTAAAAATCTGACAGACAGTATTGTAAAATAGACCTGACTAAAACACTGCCCTAAGCTCATGTTCACTCAAACCAGAATATCATAATAATGCCTTACACTTGTCGAAGCCTCTCAAAGACTGTCTCGTTATTCATTCACTCCACACTCACGCCGGTCGGCTTCTACGGTAGTCGACCTGGGGCTGCCATTCTGCGCCGATCTGCCCCTCCACCAATGCACCACCAATCTCCACCAACTCACGCGTTCACTGAACTTGGTCCGAGCGAGGGACCACTGCTCCGACCACTGAGCCGCTGTCGCCAAACTGGCAAAGCTTTGGTTGACTGTGCCCATGGGAAAATGTGTCCTCTACATTTGACCCAACCTTCAGTGACACTGGGGTTAAACGTGTCAGCAGTAACAGTGAAGTGACTGGGACATATCTCCAGTTCTTGAGCTTGGGTCACATTCAGGAGTACTTTGATGGAGGATTAGATTGTTCTGTATCATTTAGGTTGATTGGGACCCAGAGCACCCGCAAATACTCACCCAGACACAGGTGGACATCCCAGTACGTGAAATATTGTCAGTTACATCATGTACAAAATTACTGAAGCTATCTCTGAACACATGTCGAGGGAGAAGGTGGGATTTTAGATGGTCGGCCCATAAGTAACACAGCACAACATAACAAAAAAGTTTTCAAGAAACAAACTCCCCTAAACCCGAAGACATTTTGTTCAATTTCAAACCAAGTTCACATTACAATAAACAATTTCTTTTTATGCCAACTGAACCACCTGCTGCATGAACTACACATATAAGATTGTTCTGCAAAACAACCCGGCGATCATAACGTGAACTTTGAAAATAGCACCGCAGTAGTGAAGCTAATCTGATGCAAAAGTAAATGTCTAAAGGCAGGAGGTAGAAAAACAAGGAAAGTGAAATGTAATATCTGCCACAAAGAGTAAAAATACAAAGAAATTGGCTTATCGGACACGAAGTAGTGACGCTAACGGTGAGGTTGCCGGGCGGACCAAAGCCAGTTATGCTGAAAAACGCCAAATGTTTTATCACTTTTAAAGCCCGTTTAAAGCGGTTTCAGTTTAAGCCGACTTAACGTTAAAGTACATATGACAGGTTAGACTACTCATTTCACATAATTAGCATCGTTATATTTAAAATGTAACTAAAATTCATGCCTAGTGCTGTCTAGTGTACAATTTCACTTCCTGGTTGGACATGGGCAGCAGATATGACATTCTGTAACCATAACTGTTACCTAGCAACCATACTGTTAACAAGGGCTTAACCACGGACTATAAATGGACATAGTTAACCTGCCAGCCGCCACGTTCCAAATACAAAGTGCGCACGGGCAAGCTTCCAGTTCCATCGACTCTGGCTCTGGCTCACTTTACATTGAAAAATCGTCACCCAAGGACACAACGACAGCATTCATCTGCGGGAGCTGGAATTGCACCGCCAACCTTCGGATCAGTGGACAAACACTCTACCAACTGCGCTACTGTCGACCCACTCAAATAAACCGTGACATATTGGTGGCAAAAAGTGAAATTACTTGGAAAAAGTTGAAAATGGGACCTTAATTTACCCTCCTGAGCCTTGATCTTAATTCAGCCTTAAGCAGACAGTCCAGCGAAGCACATTTGAGGCTTACTGTAGCAAAGCGCTGGACACGATTTGGGAGTCTGGGGGATTTATGCGAAAGGGATTGCTCTGGTCCACAGTCCAGGCACGGCTCCCATGTCATCTGGAATTTCACACAACCCTCTACAAAGAAGCACACGCAAATGCTACTTTCAACCTTTCATCCTTCATCATGGTACACCAGAGAAGACATTCACACTAAACAGCTTAATTGGCAATATCTAGTTTAGTAAAAAATAACGCAAATTGTAAATATCAAGCTATTTTGAAGTTTGACTGGTTTAACTTCTTCTAACTTCTTGCTGTAGCTTCATACATAACTTCTTTTAAAGGTCCTATATTACACAAAATGGACTCTTGTGAGCTTTAGCCATGTTATAATGCTGTTACCTCCTCCAAAACATAGCTGGAGTTGTGTTTTGTTTCATTCACACATGCTCTGTTCCACTTTGTGATGTCATATAGTGGTAGTTTTCAAGTTAACAGCTGCCTTTTACTTTAAGTTTAGCAGAGATTGGCAAGTCCAGTACTGAAATCAACCAAATGATTCTAGTGAAGGTGTATGGAGTTTAAAAACACTGCGGAGCACTTCCTGTATCATCACATGACATCACAACGTGGAACAGAGCGTTTTCGGGTTTGTGTGTTAAAGATGTGTGAATGAAACAAAACACAACTCCAGGAATGTTTGTGACGAGGAAGCAACTTTATGACATAGATCATGGGAGATAGCAATTTAAAGTGGACTGTGTAACTTTTCTGGTGGGGGGTCTGTCACCTGTTTGTCTCCATGGAGATACTATTGCTTTGCCTGGAACAACATCATTTTTATTTATACAGGGACAACCCAATGAGAGCACTCAAGACTCTCCTTTTCATTGGGTGCCCTGTTCAAATACACAAGTCCCTTTAAAATATTAAAAGCAGGTGCAGGTGTGAGTATAAATGTTTATCACCAGATTATTAAATTCCGTTTGTAGCACCAAAGTATCTCATTTTGCTTCTCCTTGAAATATATTCCATTTTTGTCAGGCAAAACAGCTAAAAGCCCGTTTTCCCATCTCAGTCATTAGACGTAGACAATCATGAGATCTTGTATTAAAAGTTCTCGTATCAAAGTTAAAAAAACAAGTAAGATATTCAAGTGGTCCCTTATAAATACATTTTATACAGTGTTGTTCTCTTCTGACAGTGATGGCCAAACTACTTTTTCATAGAGTGTTTAGTGATGGGTTATAAATTCATCACCTGTTATGAAATTCACAGATCTGACCTGTCACACGGATAAGTCTCGCCTCCTTGTCTTCATGGAGATAGTTTAATGCCAGATTATGGAACATTCCAGGCAAAGTGGTAACACAGGGACAAGCTTCTGCTAAACCCCCAAATGTTTCATAGTGAGGGGGTATTTTACTTTGATGGCATAACTGCTAACACATATTCAGAACACCCTGTTACTTTTTATTGTGTTGAAAATGCTATATTCACCAAAAACAGATTAAGTTTAACTTTTGTTTTCGACTCTCTGAACCCCTCCTCTCTTTGCTCCCCGCACTAAGTCACTCCCCCTTCAGACTGCTATCACTACACAAGCAGAGTGCATCCTACTAATGGAACTACTGCACATTGTATCAGGTTTGTCAAGTGGCTGTGTACAGTTTTGTATATTGTGCATCATGTTTTTATATATTTATGGAGAAGTGTTGTGTAGGAGCATGGATGACATAGGGTTGTGGGCGGAGCATTGGACAGAATCTTACAGCGAACCGTAAGGAGGGTTTGAATAGTGCCCGGGAGAGATCGCTAAATTATTGAAACATGCATATCTGACATAATACAATTTATTTATTAGGCACCTCGTCCTCGTCCTACAACAATAAACAAACACAAAAGCATCTTAACCAATTACAAATTGCATTAAAAAGTTAATTAATCTTTGTCAAATAAGTAAAACTACTCAGATCAAGCCAAAAATGTTGAATTCAACTAAGTTCAACTGGTGCTAGATATATATTTTTGCAGCATTAACTGACAAAACTCTCCGTGATTTCAGAGTGAGAAAAAATGAGCACCGTTGCCATAGCAAAAACAAACTATTCAATCTTATGGAAGGATCATTTTGTTCTTAAATGTCGCCTCTAACAGGAAACTGAAACCCGTGAATACCAAGACTTTGACGGATTGCGACAATTTTGTGGGAGTAGTTTTATTTAATTAGTTGACCACATAAAATGAAAATGAAGATGAACAGAACTGATAAGCTAGAAGAAGTTTATGTAACATGGAGTTCTTTATGTCCCAGTACCACCACTTTAACACTCTGTAAGGAGACGTTTTTTAAAGTACAGCAGTTTAATGGATCGTAAGGCTGTCAGTGTGAGGGATGGAGGCGATCATAACTCTATCAGTGGTTGAACAGTGTGTACTTTGTAAATTAAACAGCAGTATATGAGTTTTTGTTCTTAATTACAGGAGCACTGCAAAATGATTTGGATGTTATGGCACAAATTATACTGAAAAGTGATTACCAGACAATATAACAAGTACATAAAAAGTGGTATGACCTTAAATAAACCAATGAACATCAAAGTACTAAACATAAACTAGACATTCATTATTTTTAAGATTTTCTCTATAAAGGTTGGGCATAAAAAGCATGTGATCCTGCAGCAACACCAAAATGTGCTCCCAATTAAACGTTAAATGTTTTGCTAACTACTGATAGTCAGTGATGGATGAAGTACCCAATTTTGTTGCTTAAGTAAAAGTAGAAGTATCACATGAAAAACTCTACTTAAGTAAAAGTATTTAAGAATCTGTTTAAAAATGTATAAAAAGTAAAAAGTAAAAGAATTTCACACAAGTGTTAAATGTAGTGAATGATTAAAAAGTACATATTTTGGTCAGCAGTAGTAAAACAAATCCATTTCTCATGAATTTTGTGTTTTTTTTTTTTAACTCGAAAAACTTTAGTCAGGGTGTTATGAACATGGTAAAAATAACCCCTCAAATCATATGAAAAGTACTTTTTACTTTTCAGTCCAGTTCAAAAACGTAGTGGAGTAGTTTAGTGTATTGTAGCAGTTATGGGGCGAATTTGGAGCCAAGTTCCATATTTGGAATTCCGACCGCGAGTATCATAGCAACCAAAGAGCCAATCCGGAGCGAGGCTGTTGAAGGTAACGCCCCTTCCCGCCCCCATGAACTGAGAGAGGGGTGACAGTTTTTCAATAGAAAGTGATTTGGAGCCAGGTTAGTCATGTTATATATAGAGTATATGGTCCCACTGCTCCTGCCCCCAGCAGCAAATTTTCACTATGTGGGGTCAATAAACTGTACCTTAAACTTAACCTTAACCATAAGTATTAGTTTGTAACAATAGTCACAGTAGCAGTAGTAGTGGTAGCAATAGCAGTAGCAGTAGAAGTAGTGGCATTTGCTTTTTTTTTTTTTTTTTTAATCACTGGAAGAGAAGCAGAAAAGCAATATTGGTCAAGTGGTTGGGTTATGACCTGAGTGAAAGAAAACTTCAGGTAGCGTGTGGGAAAAAATAGTGCTGGAGCTAATTTGTGGCTCTTTTATGGCCCTTGACAGCAGAGCAGATGATGCGTGCTGTAGGCTAATGATCTGGAGCCTGACAGAGGAGCAAAAGGAAAACGGAGAGAGAGAGAAAAGCAATTGTTCTTTCACACAGAACAAACCAGTGACAACCTGACAGTGTAAGATTGGAAGGTGATTTGTACTTGGAGTAGTTAAGAGCAGCACGGTTTGCGGTGGTCCAAAGTTATCCAAATTATTCACCGCAATGAGTTTATAAGAGACCAAACCAACAACTAGCATGCAACGCACACTTCCTGATAATCAGACAATAAAGCGGTTTATAATTAGATGCGGACAACACGCAGGAGACTTACTTTGACCTTATACAATTCATCTGTACTGGGGAAAAACAAATATTGCTCAAATACATGGGAAGAAGTCAGGTCCATGAGGTCTTATTCTGTGTAAAACTCTGTAGTTAGACTTCTACAGAACTTTATCCATATTAAACTGGAGAAATGGAATAATTATGGAAAATTAATTAAAATGGTAAACGGTCACATTTTTATATTGCGCTTTTTCCACCTTCAAGGCATCAAAGAGCTTTACAGCAAGGAACCACTCACCCATTCACACACACATTCATACACCAGTGTACGCAGACACTGGGGGCGAGGTGGGTTAATTGTCTTGCCCAAGGACACAACAACAGCCTTCATCTGTGGGAGCTGGAATCTCACCGCCAACTTGTGGGTCAGTGGATCTGGAAATTCGAACTGCCAGATGTGGAAAGTGTCTTTGCATAATAGATGAAATGATCAAATATAAAGAAGATAGAAGAGCAATTATTCTTTCACTCAGAGCAAACAGTGACAACGTACAGTATAAAATTGAAAGACGAGCTGTACTTGAAACTCAAATGCAACTCGAAACCACATTTACTTAGGTAATACAGTGTCCTCTATGAAGAACAAAATGTCCCTGCAGTCTCCACTGTGTCTTATTGCGTAGAAAACCTTCGCAAATATTGCACTTCAACCACTGCTGTTGTTGTTGAGCAAGACACTTCACCATGTATGAATGTGATGCAAGAAACAATCTAATGCCTTATTATTGTTAAAATGCGTAAGATTCTTGTATTCGTTTATATCATACCCACATTTTCCCCATGTATTTGAGCAAAATGTGTCTTGCCCCAGTACAGAAATATGGTATAAGCAGCTGTTGAGTTCAAAATAAGTCCACTGTGTAGTGTCTGCATCTAATTATAAAATGCATCATCGTTCGAGGATTAGACAGTGCAATGTTAGCGTGCAAATGTTTGTTATCATTCCCAACACAGCACTCCGCTCTGGTCTAAGAAAGTTGTTAAAAGTGCTTATAAACTCATCATGGTGAATAATTAGGATGCTCAGAATGCGTAAGGTAAGTGATGAATAACTTTGGACCACTGCAAACTGTTTTAAATTAACTAGTTCTGTTTTTCACGTTTTTAAGACAGCGCCTTAAAAGTAGTTGTTAGAATAAATATCGTTACATATTGTAGCGTTACAGTCTCAGGAAACACGCCAAATTTCTTCTGGTTGTTTATTTTCTGAACACAAGGGCTACTGTAGG
>KN474973.1:37012-55373 GCA_000787095.1 Periophthalmodon schlosseri
GAGCATAAGGCCTGGGCCCGTAACAAGCGCCTTTCAAAACACCCGAAGACACTGAACAGAACAAGTTAAAAACATAAAAACAGCTGAAAAATACCAAAACTGGATGAGGGTGAGACTGATTATGTGGTGCAGGATCGTCTGAACAGTTAGTTTTAAATCGGGATTTGAAAAGAGGAAAGGAGTCGATGTTGTAGCGGTGTCACTCGCTTGTCTCTATGAAAGTAGAGGTTTAAGGCCATACTGTGGAATATTCAATCCATAACAAGGCATAACATCTCCATGGAGAAAAGCAGGTGGCTGACCCTTCACTTTGAACTTGTAATACAAATAGGCTTAATTATTATTTATTACGCTATAATAATGTTTTGTTTATTATCTTTTGTGCATTCTGGATTAGACAAGTATTCTGCAACTTTTATAGAACAAAATGCACATATTATGCAGATATATTTCATAAATTATTTGAAGCAAAAGAAAATTAACATAAAATAAAGTTTCCTAAAGCTTGGCGTCAACTGATTTTTAAATTTTTTTTCATCTTATAAGATTTTTGGATGTCACACTACACACCTGAGGAGTTTAAATCGTAGGCAGCACACATACACACTGTTCGATGGTCCAACCAAAGTTTGTCGGATGTCAGGTTCTAGGCTTCGTGTGGTAAAGTCTGCGCAACCGCACCGATTAGCTAAGGCTAGCGCTACATCCTAGCTGTATTTTTGCATTTGTAAAAGTTACTAAAAATGAAAGGGAATGAGGGGGAGCCGGTCTCATTCACGGCGGAGCTCTTCTGCTGTTAAACGTTGAAGCTCCTGTGTTTTGATCACGTTTGACAAAGAGGCCTCACTTTGCGACCAAGACACCAAAACATCAGACACGCTCGATATCAGTAATAGTACGATGGTGTAATCTTTTTCACTTTTTCACTGCGAAGCTTACAACCGGCCATTTAGAGCTACGACTCGAGATTTTCCCCCCCATCATAAATCTTTCATTGCAGACACTCAAAGTCTTGCAGCGGACACCCGGCTTAAGTTCGTGTTTGGATTTTGCCCATCTTAAATCCCTAATCCTCCCTGTGGAGTTATTGCCATTGTTCGGCCTGCCCTTCTGCGCCCAGACCAGGACTCCTGCGGTTTTAAAATGCAGTTCGTTGACATCTGTACCCTTTATCCACAAACAGGACTACCATTATAACGCACACACCTCCACTATTCCATTTCAGCTTCCTGTTACATTTGATAGGTGACATTTTGAAGACCTTTCACCATTCAAAAGACATACTATTTTGTTTTAAATTGTCAATTGCTATGTTGTCTTATTCTGTAGAGCACTTTGAATTACTTTGTGTACGAATTGTGCTATACAAATAAACTGGCCTTGCCTTAACAGTGCTATTTTGTTTTTATTCTGAAACACTAGCTTTTACTCTTAAATAGTTACATGCTTTTTTCCCTAGACACAAACTCCATATTATCAGGTGCACAAGGTGGTGGAGTCAGGGAGCAAAGTAATAATATTGTAGATATATATTTATTTATTTATTTACTTCAGATGTAACTTGGTTCCCATAGTGACACAACCGTTAAAGAAGCATATAGCTGTCCCTTTGCTGTTGGATGATTAATTGGCTCATTTCAAGAGAAGAAAAGAGCAAAGTATATACAGGTCAAACAGAGAAGAAGCCATTCATGTGAGAAATACATAGTCTGGAGTAGCTAAATGTGTGGCCAAACCTCCTTGTCAGAGCCTGATCTTGTCAGATCTCAGAAGCTAAGCCAAGCCTGGTTAGTACTTGGATGGGAGACCGCTGGGAACACCAGGCACCACAGTGGGGTGTTATGTGGTGAGAGTGTTGCTGGTGGGCAGAGGGGCCGACTGCGCAGATCGGCAGCCTCTCTTCCATCAGTCTGTCCAGGGCTGTGACTGTGAGCAATGTACATTTTGGTCACTGTTTGAAGGCTGAGAACCAATTTTATGTAGGTCTCAGCTTCCTGTTATATCCGCCATTTTCAGGACTTTTTCTCATACAAAAGATGTAATATTTTGTTAATCGGTTTGACAATGTCCTAATTTTTCACCATTCTGAAACCCATAGATAATCATGGGACAGGCACCAAATCACGGCTCGGTCAAATAAGGTGACTCTTGGTCGTAAAATAACAGTGGTGCTGTGAATCTGTCGCCGTGGAGACTAATTTACCTAAAGACAGGTCTGAGGAGCTGAAAGCAGTGCTCCCCTGGTGGACGTAATTATTCATGCATCACCAGTCAAACAGCCTGACATCCGATCTTTGAGCCAGACAGGTCAAGTTAGAAGGAAGTGTAGGAGTAAAAGTATGAGATGATCTAGATATGAGATGGTTTATTAACGAATACCAGTAAAAAACATGATATGTCTTCTTTAAAGTGTTACTAAAGCTATCTGCTTCTTCAGAGAGTTCACACTTCACTGTGACTGGCTAAACTCACGTGTCACTCATTCACTAATTGAAAAGTTTTTGGCGTGTGCATTTGAGCATAGAGCCGGAATCAAACTAGAACCATTTCTCCAGATTGGCAAATCGTCTACAACTCCGCTGCTGATCTCTCAACAGGTCTGTCTACATCTCCAAAGCTCAAAATGCTCTGTTCCACCTTGTGATGTCATGAAGCCAAGTTAACAGTTACCTTTTACCTTCAATTCAGCAAAGATAGGGAACTGCAGGGCTGAAACTATCCAAATGATTCTAGTGAAGGTGTAAGGAGTTTAAAAACACTGTGAAGCACTTCCTGTATTACCACATGACATCACAAGGTGGAACAAAGTTATTTCCGTTTGAGAGAAGAACTCTTCAGAGATCCAGATCTTGAGCTAGTGTTGGTCAGGACTACCTTAGCGGATTTTACCTATTTTGCATAATTTGGGTTGATGGAGGAAACCAGAGCGCCCAGAGAAAACCCACCCAGACACAGGAAAAACACAACCCCACAACCTTCTCGCTCTTGGGCCTGAGTGCAGCCACTCAGCCACTCTCGAATGTTGTGATGTCATCTAACGCCCAGCTGCTTCTATCTCGTTTATCCATCTTGGTCGATCATTTTTTACGGTAAATGTCAATCCAATCGCATTTTAATCTACGCCCCCAGGAAATCAAAACTGCACCAAAGAGTCCGTGGGGTATTTGAAGAGAACTTTCAAAAGCTGAGTTGACGTCAATAGATTAATAAAGACAAAAAGTCCCTGGAGAAAAGGAACTGGAGGAACTGCCTGCTGAAATGAGATGCACTATGTTGCTTTTTAGATAATGGGATGTAACTGTTCTTTCTGTAATTGCTAGGAACCTTAACCGCCTCTAAATTCAGTCAACTTTTTTTGGTTTTTCCCCTGTGGAGTGTGAAACAGAATCAGAATCAAAATCACTGTGCATAGTCTCACTCTAATTACAAAGCCGTTTATCAAACGCAAACGTCTGTCTGAAAAAGCTGTTATCAGGCTGCGCACATGTCTGAAAAATGTATGGATGTTAATACTAGCGATGTGCCAAAGCATTTACTTCTACTTTTAATATGTACTTCTTCTTTCACTATTTGAAAATGTATCAAATGAAACAAAAGACTTGCTGTGACATCTTTTGTTCCATTTGATACATTTATACTTTATACTTTTCAGTCCAGTTCATAGTGATGGGACTTTCGGCTCTTTTTTGGGATCTAAATTTTTTGGATACCTTCATATTTTTATATATGACAGAAGCCACTGCGAGAACTCATTTTAACAACAAACTAATCACACAGAGAAATGACCAAGGCTTAAATGTGTATAAAATGGTTCAAACTGAGAACGGGAGTGTGTTTACCCTTTGGAATTATGCATAATTTAAATAAAACAATAATAATAATTTATTTATTTATTATTTAAGCAGTTAATATGATGCCAGATATGTTTTTTTTGTGCACAAATCTCTCACTCGTGTCGCCTGCTCTGCTTCTGTGATGATTCTTGTGCCGGTTCAGTGTTAAAAAACGCGTACAAACTAGAAAGAAAAAGATTTGGCTCTTTTAAAAAATTTGATCTGGATCCAACTGTTCACGTTAAGGAACTGTTCAAAAGAGCCGACTCGTTCACGAACGTCACATCACTACCAGTTAAAAAATTAAGTGGAGTAGAGTAGTACAGATAGAATTAAAAGTAAAAAGTATCCACTGTAAAATGTACTTAAGTAAAGTACAGATACTTTACTACTTGCACTTTGTTACCTTCTACCACTGAGCAGTAGTAATAGTTCTAGTGATTTGACTTTGATGGACAGCATAAAAAGCAGAGTGCTCCCTGGATCAGATAAGTGACGGGAGTAAATGAGGATCCTGTTGAAGAACCTGAGGCTCCCTGTACTGATGACATCATGTCATGTGACACACCACCATTATGTTGTCTTGTTTAGATTTAACATTGTTCCATTTGAATGAGTAAACACGCTCCAATCACACACACAAAATAGCCTTAGCAATCTGATTTGAAATGAAAAACATTGATTGGATGAGTAGTTCTACTTTAGCAGAGCAATATAGATTAGTTCTGGTCTTATCTTTGGCTCTTTTTCAATCCAAAGCCGCATTCACATAAAATGCCTTATCAGGAAAACAAGCCCGTAACCAAGGAAACCAAGCAGTGGTACTGGCAATTTTCTGGCTTTATTCACACATAAGTCTTCCCTGCAAACTCCTGATAATTTATCCTAGAAACTGACTGACGCAAAATGCAGGGAAATCAGGTCTGGCTTTGTTCACACATGTTCTGGGAAAATGCAGGTAAATTCCAGGGTCAGGCTGCATGTGTGAATGGGACTCAAATTAAGCATTCTACCACAGTAAGTCACGTTATTTATCTGGGGCAGCAGTCTAAGCGGGGACTCCCAGACTTCCCTCACCCCAGACTCTTCCTCCAGTTATTTATTCTGTGAAACGTAAAGGAGCTGTAGGTATTTTAAAGTGCATATTCAGTATTATGTAATATCCTGGACACCAAAAATGTTTTTTGTTTTTTTTTAGTTTTTTTTTTTAAAGAAATCCATCAACTCTAATTTGATCCATATGTTTCTCACTTGTCCTGTTTGTCAGAGTTTTGGAATGACATCATAGGTCAAATCTGCCATAGTCTGAAAGCTAAAATACTACCCAGTACACCCCAGTTTTGTCTTCTGAATATCCTAGATAATAATAATAATGCAAGTGCAAAGGGAAGGAGAGCCCTCTGGTTGAAAACTGCTCTCACTACGGCCAAAAGAGTCGCACTAAGACACTGGAGAGGACAGAATGAACCCACTTACTTGGAATATTACACAGCTCTGTCAGAAACTGCCTCATATGAGCAGCTGATCTATAAAATAAACAAAATAAAGGACCAAATGCAGATTTAAGGGAGTCTTTTCTGATACATAACAGACTTGCCGGGATGAGGAGGGTGTTGTTTTTTTTTGTACTCTGGGATTGTGCAAGCTAGATGGATACATGTATGTTGAAGGAACAAATAAACATATTATTAAAAAAAAAAAAAAAAAAGAACTATTTAATCTAATCAACTATTTTTGACAACAAAGATTATATTTAATGGCGCTGTACCCGATTTCTTAAAAACATTAAAAGCAGAACTAGTTCATTCCAGAGTTACTCCACACCTAATTCAGAGCGGAGTTTTGCCGTCATAGTAATGCTAACAACAACTAGCATGCTAACACACACTTCCTGATCATCAGACAATAAAACACTTTCCAATTAGTTGCAGACAGCACGCAGCGTATACTTAATCTGACATGTTTATACAATATATCTGTACTGGGGCTAGAAAAATGTTGCTCAAATACATGGGAAAAATCAGGTACAGTGCCTTTAATTTAAGCTTTTGCTGCATAACACAGGTTAGGATGAATCTATGTTTGTTTAAGAGTGAGAAATGAGAGGAGGCAGATGCAGAGAAGGTCACGCGTCTTGTCATTATTTCATTAGGACCTGTCAGATCTCCTGTCTCCTCCTCTGAACTGCCAACCGCTGCAAATGCAAACTCACCAAATATTATTACAACGTACCAGAGTGCCCCTCCTGACAGCCGCAATCCCACTTGACAAATGTTTTTCTTTCTCTGCCAAAATTGTCTCCTCAACATCCACGAAATAAAATAAAACTCCTCCTTTAAGAATCAGTGGGACCGTTTCTTTTGATGGCACTGCAAAATGTTCAAAATAACTTTTTTGAGTATTATATTTTTTATTTCCTTGATGGACCTATTTTTGCTTTGCATTCTGACTTCAAGGTTTAGGGTGGGTTAGCAGACCACATCAAACTGGGACTTAACGGGGACCCGAAGCTAAACTGGACTAAACCAGGGCTAGAACAGGACCAAATGAAGCTTAGTCTTTTTAGACCTGGTTTAGCCCTAGTTTAGATCGGGAATAGTCCTAATATGGGCCTTGTTTCCTCTCGTAAAAAAGCTAGTATTTGGTATGAAAAGTTCAAGAACCGCTTTCTACTGGAGAGTCTGCCATCTCTGTGTCACCATGGAGACTGCATTGCTTGGAATGTTCCACAGCACGGCATTAAGATCTGGCAGATCTGTGGAGAGGGGATAACGCTCGCAGTGATGCTACTTTCAGACGGCGGCGTCAGAATCATTTCCCGTTGGACGTCTTCGCATTTGAGGGCAGACGCTCGAGACGCGTCGAAAAACACAGATTTTTCAACTCCGGTGTTTGACGACTGTGCTGTCAACGCTCAAACGCAAAACGCTTCAAACGCGCCACTGAAACGTCGGACGAGCCTAGATGCACGTTCCCCACAGACTTTGCATGTAACGCTGGGTTTACACTAACTGCCTGTCTTTCTAATTCTTTCTAATTTATATGCATTTTATTCTGATTAACCAACACAAGAATCAGCACAGAAACAGAGTAGACAACACGAGTGACAGCTTTTTACACAAAAAACATATCTGGCATGGTAATAAGAGTTAAGTTTTTTAAATTATTATTATTGTAGTGCGTCATTTTCTTTAGATTATGCATAATTTCAAAGAGTAAACGCACTCCCACTTTGAACCACTTTAAACACATCTTAATCTTGGTCATTTTCCTGTGATTACTTTGTTCTTAAATAAGTTCTCACATTGGCTTCTATTATGTAAATAAATATAAAAAGAGACAATCTTTTGAACGGCTCTTTGACATGAACGGATCCAAAAGATTCGGATCCCATAAACGAGCCAAAATCCCATCACCAACTGTAACAAACTGCGGTGCAAATGTGACCAGAGCAATGCGGTTTCACGTGGGTTCATGAATAACACTTTCTTTCCGCAGACCCGCGCCTCACCCACACCCGCAACCCGCCGAGGTCAGTGTGGCGGGGCGCAGAGGTCAAAGGTCAGTCTAACGGGGCACATTGATTTTAATGACGTTCTAAGTCTTGGGTGCCCTGTTCAAAATACAATACAAACAAAAAACAAACAAAACAAATAAGTAAATCCTTATAAAACATTATAAAACAACAGGTGCAGGTGTGTGTATAAAAGTTCATTACCAGATTATTAAATTGTGTTTGTGGCATATCCAGTTTTGCTTGTCCTTGAAATATATTGCATTTTTGTGAGGCAAAACAGCCAGAAGCCCTTTTTCGCAGTTCTGGTGTGGCCAGTCCTTGTACCTTGTCCAGTCATGTGATCTGGTATTAAATGTTCTCGTATTCAAAAAGCAATTTTAGCAATTCCATTTTCAAAGCAATAAAAACACCAAGCCACACTCGGGAACATTCTTGGCAAGGCAGTAACATCTCCATGGAGACAAGTGGATGGTAGATGGATTTGATGCCTTATATTTTGCAGTGGAAGACTCAATTTTTTTGCCTATAAATATTCAACAGCTTGAATTTTGATCTTGTTTAATTATGACCTCGGTTACAACAGAACCGTCCTTTGTCACTATAGATGCAGTAAACTGTCAGCTCTAGTCTCCCCCGAGGCTCTCGCTAATGCTTTCTATAATCTCTAAGTGGGCACCTCACCTCAGCCATTTTTGGACTCCTCTATCCTGGTGTCTTTTTCCGAGCAATCAGAAAATCCCATAATCCTTCAGATCCTAACCCAAAATCCGGACGCCGCCTCCCATTTGAAGAGGAGTTTAGAGCTGAGATGTGCCGCGGATTTTCACAGCAGAACGAGAAATGAGAAGGAAGTGTGGGAAGATGTCTTAAGTTTGTAAAGCCGTGTTTGCCTGCGCTGTTGACAATGTTCGGAAGGATTTTGTGAGGATTCATCAGACTAAAATTCACTTTCTGAGAGATTAAAAGACCTTTGCATAATGAAAACAGACTGGATTGGTACGTCTTGTTTTGGGATGAGAGGAAATCCTTGTTTAGATGCAGCAAAACAAATGCTAATTGTTTTCAGACTAGAAGTACTGACTGAATATTGACTAGTGTTGTCGCGATACTAAAATTTCAAACTCGATTTCGATATTAAGGAGTAGACTCGATACTCAATACCAATTCTGATACCACGATGATAATAAAAACACTCTTTATTTAGGCAACATAATAGAATGTCAACATGAAATAGTAGTACTTTCTTTTCTATTCCCATGTGGCCTTATATCTGTGTAATCCCTCAGTCGTCCAGTAGGTTCCATAGTGGTCCATGGGCGTGTACTAGTCTATGTGTCTTATACTCTTTCTGATGCAGCTCAACATCATTTTAAACCTATTCAGGAAAGGTTCATATCTGTCCTGTTGGTTATGATGATAAATATTATCATCATAGTATTAACATGTTTAATAAGTTCAGTTTTGTTTTTGACGCACGAGTCTCCCCTCTCTTTGCTCTCCGTGCTATGTTACTCCGCCTTCAGAGCTATCGCAACACAGTCGGCATGAATTTCGCTAATGAAACTCCTTCACATCGTGTCAGGTTCGTGAAGTTGTAGTGTACTGGTTTGTATCATGCTTTTGTATATTTATGGAGAATTGTCGCACGGGAGAATGAGTGACGTAGGCTTACGGGTGGAGCATTGGACAGAACTTGCTAACCGTGAGGAGGGTTGGAATAGGGCCTGGGAGAGATCGCTAGATTACTCAGACATGCATGGATGGCATCTAAAACTCCTTCAGGCGTGTTTTGATGAGGGAGCACTAGTTTTAGCTACTGCTGCTTTCATCAGATTTAGATATTGCTACTTTCCATCTGCAGGTGAACACACATAAAAAAATACACATTTCATTACAATTACATCATTAACATTAGCGGTAAAATACAAAAACATGTCACCATTTCCAACACAGTATGGTTCCTACAGTCCATACAAATATTAAACATCATTATGTGCAAGTTTTTACAGTGAAAACAGAACAGTACCAATGAACTAGACTGATGCTGACACTTTTGATTATATAAAATGTGCTTTTTCGAATTTCTAGTAAAATTATTAAGATCTGGAGACAATTTCAGACTGTCTGGAGCTGATTCCGCTGTCCAGTGGTTTGAAAAGAAAAGGCCGACCGAGCAAAGGCCAAGGATTTTTTTTAGAACTACGCAATTTGGGTTCACACAGGACTGAGTGGATCGGGTAGTTTGTTTGGAATAGAGTTTAATAAAATAAAATAAAATAAAGAAAATTCGATCTGCACAATTAGTTATTATCATTACTTTGTCAGTTCATATTTCAGTCTTTTTGTCAATTCTCCTGGACGTGTAAGTCACACCAGCCAAAAAATGCATAATAATGAAGAAAAAACCATATATTTCACATATAAATCGCATCTGAGTATAAGTCGCCCCCCGGCCAAACTATGAAAAAAAGTGCGACTTATAGTCCGGAAAATACGGTACATATTTTTCCCAAATCGTGCAGCCCTAATACACACAACTGCACCGGTTAAACAGAACAGAATATTTATACATAGCCAAGGAAATTGAAGTGTCTTACTCAATGGCACAACGGCAGTATGCAATGGTTCAAGCTGGGATAGAACCGCTGACCTTTGGGGGAATATTGTAACATGGTTAAAAGTTAAAAAAATCTGTTTATAATCTGAACATTGACCTTTCAAGCTTATTTTTCACATACACAACAGAACAGAATATTCCTACTGTGTGAACGCCGCAGTCTGGGGTTGAAATAACCGTCCGGCATCACTTAAAACCATTTGCTCCTGTTTGTTGTTGATTCACCGACTCCGCGTGACAGCTGTAGCCTGCAAGACACCGATACACCCTCCACTCACAAATGTCTTCAGAATGTCTCTCGCTTCTCTGATTTTGATTTTCGTTTTGGAGTTTTTTTGAGTTGTGCCAAAGCATGTGACTCGCCTGGACGACTCCCTGACAGCACGAGCCTATTGAACTTCCACGCAGCCGGTTTTCAAACACTTAAAGTCAGATTCCCCGGGCCGAGCGGTGTAGTGGCTGATGGAGTGTAGAGTCAACGCACAGGAGGATTTGTAAACCGGCTCTGGTGGACACAAAAACAACAACAGAAGAAATTGGAAAAATATCTGTGCCATGCAGTAGGTATGGATTGTGCTGTCAAATAGGCAGTAGCTCATGGGTACAAAGTTAAGGCTGTATAAATGTGTCCTGAAATGCCCTTTATATGGCGCTCAACAGTGACCGCCCACCCCGAGGTCCTGGAATGAAATTGCCCATTCATTTTTTTCTCATGGACTTTCTGAAAAACAATAATATTAAAAGTTCGAAAGCTTGTTCGAAGATAATCAGTTATATGGTAACTAATGACCACAAGGTGATTTATTTAAAATCTCTTTCTGAAACGTTATAAACCGCGAAGTTATTAAAACATTTTGCAGAATCTTGCATTTTCAACAGGCTTTTTGGAGCTAAAACAAAAAAAAACGTACGGATATTAGTTACTGCGTAGCTGGTCAGCCTCTGTGAAGCTTTTGAACTCTTAAAATTAGAATTTTTGTAAAAGTCTATGAGTCCACCACCTGTTTTTCTCCGTGGAGGTGTTATCACTTTACCTGGAATATTCCACAGTATGGCATTAAACATATCTATCTTTATGGGGACAAAAAGGTGCCACGAAGTTAAGTTACAGGTGAGATGCATTTTTGTTTCTTAGTTTCTAGCAATAAAACACCGTTAAATGGATGAGTCGGGTGAGTTCAATACCACACTGTGTAATATCCAAGGGAAAAACAATAACATCTCCATGGAGACAAGCAGGAAGCAGAGCATACACTAGAAAAGTTACATAGTGCATCTTCATACAGTGGCTTCATACATTTTGGCTTGAATGCCCCTTAGGTTTGTGGAATAAGTGTCTTGCCAAGGGACACGACAAAAGTATTTACTCAAACAATAAAACAAAGGATTCAAAATAAGACTTCATTTGATGCCTGGCCACTAGATGGAGTACTGAGCTACTGCAGTGACCTTATTTTATTTTCAGACTATTCGTCTTTCAAGTGCTATGATGAGGTGACGCTTTACAGATTAAAATGTCAAGATTTTGACTTAATCCCTTTAAGAGCAATTAGTTCAGAATATATTTTACAGATAAGCTTTTTCCTCTAATAACCTGTGTTTAAGCTTTAGATTCTAGGTTAATGTTTTAGAATTTGCTGATGTTATAATCTCAGATGAAGAGGTGGGCAGGAGGGAAATTACTCCATGGACTAATCACAGATTTCCAAAAGAAAGTCAGCTATCTTAAACCTCATGAATTTTTGCAAACGTTATTTAAAATTTGATGTATTTATTAGTCTATTTGAAACTAATAAATAAAAAATGTGCCGGTGTTAGCGATGCAATGGTAGTCAAGCGGTCAAGGTGTAAAGTGACAGCACAAAAAACGAAATTTACATTATATACACGAAAAGTTTAAAAAAGTTAAGACGCCACAAAAAAGCAGATTACTGGGTGAAACGTGTAACAGCATTTTGAAAACCACAAAGACACAGACTTGCACAACAACAACATAAGCCAACGACAATGACACAGGACAACAGACATGCAGAGGCGGCAGGCGGCGGCGCAACAGCAGCACAAACCACATTATTAATTATGATCTTTTTAAAAGTCCTGTGTGCACCAGCATTGCTTATGTGAGACTGTATAGTTTTGCAGATCCAGACAGCTCACACAGAGAAAGCAGATTGGCTGAAGGCACTTTTTCTTAAGGGGACGACTAGATTATTTGAAGTAGCAGATCTGGTGCGTCAGCTGCTCTATTTAAAGAAATCAGAAAGCCAGGCCATGTAGGATTTTAAAAAACAGACTTGCGTCCTGAAATTTGACCACATTTTCCCAATTTAATTATTTGTATTTAACCAAATTACTGTGATGGTGATGGCGAAAAGGCGGCATGTCCAGGACTTTCAGAGCCTGTTTGTAGACAGATTGGCTTCTGGTGTTGTCTTACAGCCCTGTGACCAGCTGGTGGCTAAGCTTAGCCTTTAATGTCCGCGTAGGGAAATTTGTCCTTCCTTCAATCCTCGCCGCTGGGGTAACTTGTCAGGAGCAGTGGGCGCCTCAGTGCTGCGCCCAGGGACCCATCTCCAGATGTTGAGCTAGTCCAGGACTATCTTAGCTGGAGGATTTGATTTATGGTGCATGTTTTGGGTTGACGGGGGAAACCAGAAGGTGCCAGAAGGAAACCCACCAAGACACAGGGAGAACATGCAAACTCCACACCTGCCCCTCAGCCACCGTGACGCGTATGTGTCATTATACATGGTGTACAACTGGATGCATCAGTCCATGTTCACGTTTTACAGAAGAAACTGGAGCATCAGTCAAAACCTGTACACAGAGCATAAGCAACTCTAACCCTAACCCTAGCACACATAAAAAATCATTCATGCGAACAAAAAAGACATATTGTGCTTGTGTCTGCTCATCTGATAGTTATAATCTGACGCCCGTGGATCATTATGTTATAATTTGCACATTTTAAATCGTAATATTCATCTAAAATGACTTAATAAAAGGAACAAGTCCACTGCCTTCTAACGCGGTGAACAATGGGAGCTGACCCCGCCGTAAACGTCATCGCAACAAAGCGCCGCGGAGCTGTCGCCCCCTTCAGATGACACAAGCGAGTAGCGGATTTTTTTCATTTGCGCTAAAATAACTATGCGACGCTGCCGAATCCCACGCGTATCCCTGATTAAGAAACTAAAATTGAAGAACCCAGTAAGTACAGAGCAGTGGGCGGTGGATCAGGGATTGATTGGAAATATGGCATCTTGAAAATAAGCGACTAAAGATTACTCAAACATACACTAATCACTCCAGATACAACTTCGAGAGAGTAAATGGGAAGAGGAAACAACTATTACATGGTTAAAAGCTTTGAAAAGTCAATTTTGCAGAATAGGTCTGCTTTAAACTTTGTGTCAGTTTTTGTTTCCTGTGAATAGGGCCAGGCAAGTGCAGAGATATTAACCGTAAACCAGGACAAAACCTCGACCGCGTAATTCATAGCTGTTTCCTATTTGCATTTGAAACCGTAGTCTCTTTATAACGTTACGATCTTCAAGCAAACTCAACCTTTAGTACGACGCCGAGCTTGATTGCGTTTTAAACTCCGCATATCGTTCGATCTGCGTTCACATCACAGACTACAGCCTTGTTCTGGAGCCGCTCGTTCGCACTGTGTCACATTGTAATGAGTTGAGCTTTGCTAATGGCCTGGATTGGGTTCATAGGAAGTGCCAGTACTCACACTCCATAATCTGGCCCTACAGAGACCGGAGCAAAGATGTTATCCGCAAGTGTGAAGCTCATCAAAGTGGCCCCTCTCCTGCGAACAGCCCAGTCAGCAGTCCACTCTACTTTCAATAGAACGTCAAAAGGTTATCATAAAAGCTTACATTGTCACTAAAGTTATAATGACTTTCAGTGTGGATGTCTGCGTAACGTCCGATTTTTACTCTCTTAAAAATGTGTTCAAGTTTCATTTTAAACAGTTCGCGGTGGTCCAAAGTTATTCCCCACTGACCTTACACATTCCGAACATCCTAATTATTCACCATGATGAGTTTATAAGCGATTTTCACAGCGGAGTTTTGTCGTTACAGTCACGCTAACAACAACTAGCAACTTGCATTTGTCCAGTTCCAGGTGTTTTTAATGCTAAGAAAACGCAATGAAAAACATCGCTCCATAGATCTAACCTGTAACTTTCCTGCCGTGTGACTCGCTTGAAAAACAGTTTAGAATTAGATGCAGACAATACACCACCTCAAGAGCTGCTTATAAATCCGTACGGGTTCTTTAAGTAACAACCGGGGGGCGCTCACAAAAGAGATTTCACTAAAACTGAAGAAAAATAAGCAAACATGGCGGCAACAACAGCATTTTACACCGTATTTGTTGAATTTTTTTGCTGTGATGTGATTAGTGTTGGTCTAAGGGGCTGATGGCAGAGATTGGCAGACACCGCTTTCCTCAGTCCACCGTAGGTGTAGTATGTAACTTTTCTCACCATCTTCATAAAAGTCCTGAAAACTCACTTGTTCAAAACTGCCTTCAAATAACGGCATCTCCTTTTGTATCTGTTCCTTTCGCTTTTGTCGTGTCTGGAATTGTGTGAAGTGTGTCATGAAAAGCGCTATACAAGTGTCATGGATTATTTTCTGGTAGAGGGTCCAACACCTGCTTGTTTATGGAGACACCAGGCCAAGTTACAAGTCAGCACTGTGGAGAGGTGCGTCTGCTCACACTATGAATGATTATTAATGATGATTATTAAGATATTTTTTAGTGATTCATGCATTATTTTTTCAATTTAATTATAATTTAATCAATGGAAGATTGGTATATTTAATGCCAGACTGTGGAACATTCCAGCCAGAACAACAACATATCCACAAAGATGCTGGTGACAGACTTTCCACCCATTAGTTTAGTTTGTAGTTTTAGTTTATTTACCAGGGCCAATGCATAAAAAGAAAAACTGACCTACACAAAAGAGGCAATATGTTTGTGTAGTTTATAGCAAAATAGCTTCTTTTCCCCTGCAGTCCCTGGACAGGTGCCACACGCCAATAAAACAGAGACGTTTCGTTTTTCTGTTTTTGCACATTTCCTGACAAACGTGAACTTGTATGTTGTGTTTTTCCCCATTGCAGCTTTATCCGGCCGTGGAGTATTGGTATCATCTCTGGAGCTGTTGTGTTGTGCCGCCAAACCTCAGCCCACAGAGAGACCCTCCCCCTGGGCTCTGATTAGCCAGCGCTGGCCCGTATTAGCATCCACCGCTATCTGACAATTAACCTGCGTTGTTGAGGCGCCGCTATCTCCTCTGTGCAGCCCTCCTCGTGGACACTTGTGCTTTTATTCACTGCGGCTTTCCCAAAGAGCAAATATTGAACCGGGCTTTAAAGCATTTTCAGTTCCCATCATAAGAGAAAATAAACATCAGGACAGAAATGAATAGGTTTGTTTGGAGAGGGGAGATAGGCTGTTGTCTCATTCCACTTAAATGCCAAGTTAAATTTAGAAATGAGAAGAAGATATCAGGAAAATGCTATATTAATTTTTATTCAATGACGTTTTCCGTTACAGTCGTAGGGAGTAGTGTTTAAGTGATCTGATCATGTATCGACACTGAATAAAAAGCAAATTACAACGTTTCAAAGATTTTAAGTTTGGAAATCATTTTGAAATGTGTGGGTCTATATGAAAGGCGCGATGTATATTTTTTCTGGTGAGGGCTTGTCTCCATAGAAATGTTATTTATTTGCCTGAAATGTTCCACAGTATGGCATTAAAGTAGCTATCTTGCATTTATCCAATTCCAGGTGTTTTACGGCTAAAAAAAAAAAAAAAAACACATTGAAAAACATCTCTCCATAGATCTGAGCAGTAACTTACTTACTTCCTGGTGTGTGACTTGCTTGTCTCCATGGAGATAGACACTTTAATATAGGCTGCCATAGTACGGAACATTGTAAACTAAAATGGCAACAAAAAATTGTCAACTTTTTACGTAGCGCTTTTCTACTTCTCAAGGCACTCAAACCGCTCTGCCAGTGATGTTTTATGTCGAGAGCGGGATTCAAACCACCGACCTTTGGATCAGAGGATAAACACTCTACCGGCTGAGCTACTGCTACCCTAAACAAAGCCATAACGTCTCCATGGGAACATATGTAACCAGAAAAATTACATATAGAGCATCTTTACTATAATACTTAGGGCGCGTTCACACTTGTCCTGATTTGGTTCTGCTTTGGACTCAGATTATTAATGTAGATTTGGTTTGATCCTGATGTAGTCCTGGTTTAGTCCTGGTCTAGTTTTGGTGAAGTCCCAGGTTTAGTCTTAATACTATAATGTTAATATATTTCTGGCAAGTCATGTGTAAAATATATTGTTTCTCGTAACCAGTCAATCCCCATCTATAATTACATACACGTTAGCTTAGTCCTTTAGTTAACCTTACCGTGTCTCCTCAGGCTTGGCTCCATAAATAAAACCTGTCCAGTGCATCTTTTCAATGTTTCCCTGTATTCATCATGCTACAGCCCGTGTTATGAATTTTTACCTCTACAGGCACCTATAAATAAAACCGCAATATGAACTGTGATTCATTTCTTATGGGAAGTAATGGAAAATGGAATTGCGTGTGGCAGTCTCCATAACAGAGGACCTTGGGAGAGCGCTGGAGCAGGTGGAAGTCGTGATGCTATCAGATAATAAACGTTGTAAATTTGCCACATTACAAGGAGGGTTATTGATCGGCTGTTATGGATGTGGGAATTTCCAAATAGGAACGTCTACGGGAATGACTGAGTAGCCCGATTTAAATAGTTTTGCGTTTCGATTTTTACTTTTAATTTCTGCGCTCATGTTGTCTTCATAATGAACACATGGCTCTAGTAGCAAATCGGGCACATTGACTAATGGTTTTGTTTGTTTTATCTTCTCATTGTTCATTCACTGTTCACAGCTGAGCCTAAAAACCCCAAAACAACTAAAACTCTGCTGAAAATGCAGGTGTAGTTTTTTTGTTTTTTTTTTAAATTGGGAATTACAAATGTAGACATTACTTTAACTTATAAGTTGTCGAAAATGTGAAATGCCAAATTCAATCAAATGTTGTTAATAATGAAATAGTTTCTGTGCATATTAGCGCCTGGCAACCTCACTGTTAGCGTCATTACTTCCTGTTCATAATAGGAAGTAGTGAGTTTATAATAAGTTTTTTTCTAAACATTGTTTAGAAAGAGAGATGTTTGTGTCTCAGTGCTTACGCTAATGCTAATTTTGACGGATAATAAATGTTAAAACAACACCACAAACTGGAGCATTCTACATTTAAAAATAATCGGATAGTCTTTATTTTAATTAATTTGAATTTTAACAGGTTGTTTATTTTATGTTTTCCAATTTTAATAAAAGTGACTGTTAGCTTTGAGACACAGTGAGCTAGCTAGCGTGCTGCTGTGCACAGAGCCTATTAAGGCCACAAGAATGCATATGTCCGTTTTAAAGGAGATGTTATTGCTTTGCCCAGAATGTTCCACAGTATGGCATTAAACGTATCCATCTTCATGGAGACTTCATGAGATTTTTTTTTTCTTTTTTTAAATTGGAGATGAGGTTATCTTAGCAGGTCAGATTTGTGGAAAGGCGACCCTGTTCACAGAAAGAATGAATGTTTCAAGACAATAGAATAAAAGAGATAAGATATACAAGTTTAATGCCATATTTCCTGGAACATCTCCATGGAGACAAGCGATGGGACGTCCACCGCTGGAAAAGTTACACGTTTGTTACTGTATTACACCTGGATGAATGGGGGAGTACATCTTCAAATCCTGACTACTCCTCGATATAAGACCTTTATCTAATGTGAATATTATTTTTTACAGTGTCCGTGTATCACTGTTGCTACTAAAACCCTCAGCTCTCTGGCCTTGGTAAAAATAGCGCACTCTCATTTTCAGTCTCAGTAGTTTTTATGGCCTGTATTTAAACGCTCAGTTCTAAATCCATTATTGGCGTAAGTTTGAAGCACTCGTGAAAGCTTTGGTAACGCATGGACAGTTTGAAATATGGCTTTGTTAATCATGTATAATAAATGTGAGCAGGGGAGGCCCGGCTTGTCTGTGTGGTGTTGAGAGGAGGAGAGTGATGCGGAGAGGGGGTGGATGCTATGGCCTCTTAAAGCGCGTGTGATTAGGCGGAGGAAAGGTATGTGGGTGAAGCATAATTGAAATGGTAATATGTTTTGGCACTCGCTAAAAGCCTATTAAAATGTTTGATTGTTTACTGCAGGGTGAGAGTAATGCGGCCGTAATAGTTGGTTTAAAGTGGGGGGGTAATAGAGACAGAGAGAGTGAGAGAGGGGGAACGAAAGAGAGGGAA
>KN474974.1:0-20783 GCA_000787095.1 Periophthalmodon schlosseri
AAAAAAAAAAGAAAAAAAAAGAAAAAGCTGTTTCTGTTCTGAGCAGCAAATCACTGAAGAACAGCAAATCAAACCGAAATAGCACAGATTTTTGCAAGTGAGGGCAAAGTTTAGCAACTCACTGGGATTTCTCAAAAACACAGCCAAAACCGTGCACCAAAATCCAGCAACATTAGCACCATGAAGAGACAATAATTACCGTTTTCCCCACGCAATTCACAGCTGAAATCTGCAAGCAATTATCAGCAATTTTAGTAGTGTTCCCACCTGAGAGAAGATGTGGTGTGACAGTGGAGAGGTTTTTTTTTCTATTTCCTTCTTTCTTTTTTTGGATGGGCTGTGATTGACTGTGCAGTGAGGATGAGGAGTTGGAGGAGACCCAGGGGAAGAGCCGTGAGCTAGGTGAGTGAGTGGAGAAGAGGAGGAGGCGGAGGATGAGAAAGAGGGAGAGGAGAGAGAGAGGTAGGAGTGTGTTGATTGTTGGGTAGGAGGTCTCTAATTGGTGAAGGGTCTCAAGAGGAACAGAGAAGTGGCTGGTGTCAGATGGTGGTGAGGAAGCACTGGTCACCTCTCAGTGCTGTCAGGTCAGACGGGGTAGAGTCATAAATACTGTCCTTTTGTCTTTTCAAATATGAGGCTGTCTTTTGTCAGTATTTGGTGTATCAGGATATACAAGGTCATATCAAACTGCCACTTTTTGTGTGGATTACTGATAAAATATAGAAACAAATGCACTGCAAGCTTTTCATTATTTTGTGTTTTCACATAAAAGTAAGACATTTTAATTGCAAGACATACTGTAAATAATGGTTAGGGCAAGGTGTAAAGTTCTTGGGTTTAAACAAATATACAATATATACAGTCCAACATCATCTGCTTCTCTCCATGGAGCTTGTATTGCTTTACCTGGAAATGTGTACAGTGTGGCAATGAGCTATTTCTATCTCTATGGAGACAAGAAGGCGACACCACCAGACCAAGTGACAAAGTTGCAAGTCAGATCTGTGGAGAGGCCCCCCTCAGTAAGAATGCTTGTTTTTCAAGGCATTTTTTCAGTAATAAAAACACCTAGAACTCAGTAAATGCAACACTGATACATTTAATTTGCCTGGCATCCAGAATACACTCTTCTCCAGTACTTGTGTAAGATGTAAGTCTGGTCACTGGTGAGTTCAGATGATTGACAGGTGGATTAGCCAATCAGGGACACGCATGGTCCGCCTGTATTCAAAAAAAAAAAAAAAGCGTGATTGACAGGTGTTTTAGCCAATCAGGGACATGCATTGGTCCGCCTTATTCAAAAAAAAAAAAAAAAAGGCTGCTTATGAGGAAAAAAAGATAGGAAAAAATATCACAAGGGACTGAAAAACATTGGGGATTTCTGCAGAATGAATGATCAAAGCACTAAACTCTGAAGAGAGAAATGTCATTTTGAAAGATGGCCTGGTGTGGGCAAAGTTGCGTTTTAGGAGTTTTTTTGATGCAGAAAAGAGGGAGCCACTGTCTGTGTGAATGGTCATGTATGTTAGCGCAATGATAGATGACCAATCAGCTCCTTTGTTTCACATTCATAGTATTTAAAGAATATAGTGTTGTTACTGTGGAAAGCATTATTCATCACAATGTCTGTGTAATCCCTCAGTCGTCCAAGTAGGGTCCATAGCAATATTCACAACCAAGAAATATCTACATTTATCAATAACGCAATCAATAATGTATTTTAGTTTTTTACCACAGAATGTACAAATTCAATATCCCTCAAACAAATGCAGTAAGTAGCCCTGAGCCTTAGGTTTGCACAGGGGCTAATCTGGCATTGATTTGACAGTAAGTGTTCCTTGAATGCAGACATAATGAATTAAGACTGGCTTTAGACTTTGGGACATTCATTAAACATAGTGGAAGCAGATTGTACCTGATGGGCTTCATTTGAAAGCAGGACTGGGACACTCGTGCACATTTTACAAGGCCGTTTTAATAGGACTCTTGTCAAAACTGTGTGCTTTGAGGGCCAGTGTGAGCAGGGGATTAGGGAAGGAGGACAGCATCGTTAATTGTGTGTAGTTAAATGTTAATGGGCACACCGCTGCCTTTGAGCACAAAGAGGGAAGGGAAGATAGAAATTGCAGGCTTAAGATCGGGATAGAGGAGCGTTAAGTCAAATTAACATTTTGATTTTGGGATTGTAGTTTTAGAGTACTTCCAGAGCTTGTAATTAGATCATAATTATTACAGTTTTGAAAATGAAATGTTGTGCCATATTGGGTACATTTCCATGGTCAGGAAAAAACAGATCATGCTAATCGAGCTACATCTTCACAATTCTCAGTCAGCATTGATTCTTAACTTGTTGATTGGAGCCCAAAAGTATTTTTCAGTGGGTCATGGGTCTTTACCAAAAATGTTGATAACTTATTTTGATGGATTATAATAGTTAGCCTCTTGAGTAATGCTTGAATGTACAGAACTGTTTGAAGAAGTACTGCAGTTTAAATTATGCATTTTTTGTAATGATAATCAACACTGAAACACCGCATTGCATGGATGGTTCAATAGCAAGGACACATTTCTCCACCGGAACAAAATTGTGTACCTTAATTCCTCATCTTTAACTGTCTAATCAGGACTAATCTTCTGGCTCAATTGGATTTGAGTTGTAAATCCAGCCCTGTATCTGAATAATTTAATATCTTATGTCATATAGCATTCAGTCTGCAGAAGTTGATGCATTTTTTAAAGTTATTTGCATCGTTCAGTAGTTTAAAGGGCCAGTGCCCATTTTTTCCCCCATGTATTTCAGCAAAATTTATCTTACCCCATGTAAAGGTGTATTGTATAAGCAGCCCTTCAGGTCAAAATAAGTCAGCTTTGCACTGTCTACCTCAAATTAAAGCCTTAGGTTGTCCGAGAATCAGAAAGTGCACTGTTAGCATGCTAGTTGTTGTTGTCTAATTATTCGCTGTGAATAATTAGTGTGCTCAGAATGCATAAGGTAAGTGAGGAATAACTTTACACCACTGCAAACCTTTTAAAATGAACTACTACTGTTTTTCACATTTTTAAGGCAGAAATTAGGTACAGTACCTTTAATAGTAATTTGTATTCAAGTGTTACGAGGTAAATTTATTATTCTTGTCGAGTATTTTTAACCCTGTCTTCTGATATTCTGTCTTCTGAATATTTTTCCACGTAACAGTACTTTTACTTCAGAACAAACTTTCCACCTGCGAGTGAGAGGAGAGGAGACAGAGGGAGGGAAAGGGAAAGAAGGGAACATTTTCTTTTTCTTTTCTTTTGAACCGTTCTGTATGCAGAGGAGGCTCCCACTTCTCCTCACTCTTAAGCAGATTTGGAGCTGGGAGCTGCCCCACGTTCTTCCGCTCGCAGCCTCATCGCCTCCGGGCCCTTCAGCGCTGCTTATATAGGCCAGAAAGAGCACTCGTTTGCTCACCTCAACCCCTCCTCATCTCAAAATATTCACATTTTACAGATTCACTTTTTTTTTACTAGACCCCAATTTCCAGGTCAAAGCCATGAAAGACCAGTAAATTGTCCTGCGTTTACCGACTATTTACACAGAGGAGAAACAATGTATGAATACACAAACAAATCTGCCTGTAAAGCTGCATAGAACTGATTATGGAATGATAATACTGAAAATTTATAATGTGAGGTTGGGTGATATGGCAAAAACTAATTATCAGAATTAATTTGATTTGTTCTCATTAAAAACAGATTAATATGGCTTTTAATACTATTTTTCTGATCATAAACCAGACACTTTTAACCATTGCTTTTTAACACAGGAAATGCCAAGTGTGTTCCTCCAACAACATGCTTTTACTGAAAGGATTGGCTGTAGGTCTCTCAATAAAAAATAAAATAAAATAAAATAAAAAAAAGACAGATGGTAAATGGTACATGTTTTTATAGCACTTTTCCACCTTCAAGGCACTCAAAGTGCTTTACATCAAGGAACCACTCACCCATCCCTGTACGCAGAGATGACGTCAGTGTCTCTCCCAAGGACACAACAACAGTATTCATCTGTGGGAGCTGGAATCGCACCACCAACCAATGATGTTTATGTCGAGAACGGGATTCAAACTGCCAACCTTTGGATGAGTGGGCAAACACTCTAGACACGACTACTGTATTTATAGACCTTTTGCTATCGCCACTGGCACAAATGTGACCTTTCAGCACCAAGGACAGAGCCACAGTCAGAATGTATAAATGTGAAACGTGAATATCTTCTTTGGCAAAGCAAAACTTCAACTGGTTAAACTTTAAGGGACAAACAAAAGTAACTTCAATCAGGTTTTTACTGTTTGGTTACGGCATTCACGATATGGCAGTTGTAGCAATATGTTCTGTGGAGGAGTGGTTAGCATTTAGAGAGGTTTATTATGGCTAACACACAATGACTAAGCAGCAACATGACTGAACACAGCAATATGAAAGGTGCGTAACTATGTAACTTTTCCGGTGGAGGGTCCGCTGCCCTGCTTTGCCTGGAAAGTTCCACAGCATGGCATTATCTAACTCTTTGGCGACAAGCAGTTGGAGCCACTAGGCCAAGTTAAATATCAGATCAGTGGAGAGGACCCCCTGCCTACAGTATGAATACATGTTTTCGAAGGTTTTGTTTTAGCAATAAAAAAAAACATAAACATGAATAAATGCACGACAGGTATGTTTAATGCCTTACTATGGAACATTCCAGACATAGCAATAACATCTCATTCTTCCTTCAGTCTATTCCTGATTGGTAGGAAAATAAGGCAGAGATAAGAACATTTAAGTGTCTCACAGCTCGGCTATACAATTATGAATGAAACTCTCCGTGTTTGCCTTGTTACAAACTGTCCTGGTTTTGGACTGCTGAGAGCCCATGTTATGAGACTCCAATAGTTGCTCCAGCCCCTGCGACCCGTAATGGGCAGTAGAGGATGAATGAGTGTTGCATTGTGCAGGCATGCTGATAACACTCGGGCAATGTTTTTCCTCTGTCTGCTCAAATTCTGCCCTCTGAATGTGAAACACTGTGTTTGTTGTTTATTTGTAAAATCATTTGGATTCTGAATAAAACATAAAAATCAAAGTGTCCTATGTTCTTTCTTACTCTGGACAACAGCTGATATTGGCGAGCAATATCAGGCTTATTTGTTCAGATAAAAGTGCCGTTTTCACCGGAGGACATCACACAATTAAAGCCAGTCACAGTGTGCGCGGAGAGTATTGGCCAACCAGAGCTGAGGCAGACACTTGTAATTAACTCTCTGAAAGTCTAACGGAGGCTAGAAATCTGTCTCACTGCAATACCAGCTCCGCACGGCAATTCAGACTGTTTATTTGTGACGGAACAATGAGTCAAATGAAGCAATAAAACAGTTTTTCTATCAACTTCACTGATGGAAGACCCTTTTTGTCAAGTGACTGCTGCAGCTGACAAATATGTTCTATTGTACACACAAGTCACAGTCTGTATTCTTTTGCATGGGGCTGCTGATCTTGACAGCAAATAAGTTCTATACGGACTACAGCCATTTTAAAGCCTCCCAGACAATCGGTGCATTGTTGACTTGATGGTGAACATTGAACATTTTACACAAATGAACCTACTTTATATCATATTTTAGCGGTGAAACTTTTCCCAAATTCTCCATTGAAATGAATGGGATTCCCACTCCCACAAAGCACTGTTTAGTAGCATTTACGACAAAAGTGAGTGTAGCGGAATAAGGTCAGTAAGCGTGCTCAGTGTTTGCTTGTCGTGTTATTCATTAAAGCAACACTATGTAACTTTCTGTAGCTGGCATGTCACCTGCATGATTCCATGGGAACAGAAAGTTAAAACCATACTTTAAAACGTTCTCTATGGATATAAACAAGTTTGATGTCATACTGTAGAAGACTATGGCTTAAAGAACATTTCCATGCACAAACAAGCAGAAAGAGGCCCTCAGGTTTGTGGAGATGCAAGTTGGGTCACATTAAGGACACATTTACTATACTATTTTTTTGCTAAAAAGTTACGTAGAGGGACTTTAAATAAAGTATGCAGGCCTGTCAACAGATTAGTTGGGGCCCGGACATGAAGCCTCATACAACCCACCATGGTATTGAGAAATGTGTTTTTACTCATAAAAATAAAATAAATAAATAAAAAATAATAATAATAAAATGATCAAACCCTACAAAATCTTGATAAAAGTGTAAAGAGGAATTGAGGAACAAGAATATATGAATGACTCCATTTTGATAAAGGACTGAACCTTTTAATTTTAAGACAACAACTAATATTTTACATCGTGACATCTAATTCATTTGAGTACATTGCCCAATGTTTGTGCATTACTTACTAAAAACTTTCTCCGGTTAGCTTACCCCCCAGTAATGTCTTCACTCGCCCCGGTGCAACACTCAAATAAACTCCAACTCCTCAACTGAGCTGACGTTTGTCCAGGGGGCATGTTGTTGCTGGAGCGAACATTTAAGTGAAAGTCAGGAGAAGGACAGGTTACAGGCGGCGCGTGTTTGGGGAGACTGCATTCTCTGCAACCTCCAAGACTTCAGCGAGTCAGCCTGGGGGCAAAAGAAAACAAGATGGTGCAAGTGGGGTTGAGGGGTGCATTTGAATGGCAAGGCTAGCAGCAGTTTTAGCACTAGACATAAGGTTGCCACGGTGATGGAAAGATCGTATCATGATTTGGTCCGGTGTCTGTCCATGGCTTGTCCCCCGTGTCACCCGGCTGTCGCGCCACTTAGAAGGAGGAGGTTGAAGAAACACATAAGGGCCATATGGAGAGTGAACGGTTATTGGTCTTGGTTTAATCACTTTGGGTTTCACAATATTCTATAGGCCAATATGATTTAATACAGATGGAATGAATATTGTTAAAATGCTGATTTTTTGGTGTAATACAGCCATCCATCTATTTTCTTGCGCTTTATCCAGTGCCGAATTGTGGCAGCAGCAGTCTAAGCAGGGATGCCCAGACTTCCCTCTCTAGCCACACTTTCTCCAGCTACTCCAGGGGATCCCAGGTTGTTCCCAGGCCAGGCGAGAGACGTAGTCCCTCCAGCATTTCCTGGGTCTTCCCCGAGGCCTTTTTCCAGTGGGACACGCCCGGAACATCTCTCCAGGGAGGCTCCAGCAGGCATCCGGAACACATGCCTGAGCCTCAGCCGGCTCCTCTCAATGTGGAGGAGCAGCGGCTCTACTCCAACTGTGTGGCTGAGCTACTCATCCTATCTCTAAGGAAGCGCCCAGCCACCCTACAGAGATAACTCATTTTGACCGCTAGAGTCTGAAAACCAACAATATGCTGGGTAATTTTTGTTTAACCCTGGTTTGGGCATGATTTAATCCTAGTTTTGGCCTGGTTTAATACTGGTTTTGGTCTAATCTTGAGGCCAACCTAGTTTTCAAACCAATGCATACTCTTGTGTCAATGGGCAGGACTCATTACCCACTTTTGTGTGAATGTGATGTGTAATGGCGGCATGGTGCAGTCTGGTTTAGACAGTTTTACCCTTGTTTATGTGTTGGTTTAGATTATGGGTTAATCTATATTCACTATAAAAACCCTCACTTGGCAAATCCAGAATATTTCTCTGTATTTTTATACAGATGGATATTAGTCTGGTCCCAACGTCCTCCAGAGCCAGAACCAAACATGATCGTGCAAACAGATTAGTTTTTTTTTTTTTCATTGATGCATGTGAAATGAAGGAGCTCTTTAGTCACCCATCATTTTGAATAAAATTACTTTTCTCTCACCTTAGATTAGCAGAGTTTAGTGCTTCGCTCATTGAGTCACCAGAAATCTGCAGTGTTTTTCAGTTCCCTGTGATATTTTTTTACTTTATTTTTTCCTTGTAAGCAGCCATATGTGTTTTGATACAGACAGGCCATCCGTGTCCCTCATTGGTTAACCCACCAATCACGCCCATCTGAACTCACCGGTGACCAGACTCCCATCTTCGAAAAGTATTGAAGAAGTATATACTGTGAAAAAAAGACCTGCCTCTGAAACCTCTATGGATACGGTCATGTATATAAGACTAAAGCGGGGCGATTTTTGAAGTGAGAAAACTCAAGTGTAGAGTTGAGAAGCATTTGGAAGAAAAGAGCCACGTCAGAAAATGAGCTGCTTGCTATTCATAAGCGACCATCTCTCAGTTTGAAGGGCAGAATATGGAGGGCTCACGCTGGCTTAGAAGGTTATGAATTTATTCTGCAGCTCTGATATTATGGTCCCTGAAAAGAATACGTAACCATGTTGAACTTTTTACTGTTGTACAAATGAGCAGGGCCTGACTTAGCTTTGCAAGTTAAATGTGTTTCTTTAATAGTACTAAGTGGTGTGTTAGTGAACCTGCTAGTGCTACATTTGAACTAGAGAAATTGTAGAGTCAATTTCCTGTAAATAGATACATGAAAAGTATTTCTCTTAATATCTTACCATGAATGAATAGTTCACATTTAGCCAGTTACACAAAGGTTGGTGGTTTGATCCTGGCTACTAAATATTACTGCTGTCACTGGGGCTTTGAGCGAGACACTGGTTGACCCAGCCATCACTGAGTGCACCAGAAATGTAGTGCCTGCAAATTTAACCAGTGCATAACTGGTTTAAGGTTGTTGTTTCCTATTCTTTAAAATATAATAACTTTTCTAGTAGAGTGTCTTAAACTATCAGAAGACTAGCCGGTGGCACCAGTCCATGGGACAGGTCAGATCTAGGAAGAGGCGACGCCACTCACAGTCAGAATGCGTGTTTTTCAAAGTACCTTTGAGCATTAAAAACACCTGTAATTGAATAAATATAAGATAAAAAGCTTTAATGTCATACTATGGAAAATTGCAGGCAAAGCAATAGCATCTCCATGGAGACAAGCAAGTGGTGGACTCATTACCAGAAAAGTTACATTGTCATCTGAAATTAATTTATGGAACATACAGGTGGGTGTCCCATTCTACATGAAACCCTCTGTTCAACCTTTTCCAGTCATCTTGTTTTTGCTTCTTTGTATTCATAACTAGACCTACCACTTATATTCAGAAGCTTGTTTGTACTTAATATCTCTGACAGCTTTGCAGATTCATCTCTATTCCAACAAATAAAAGTCAAGTGTTAGCGCCTCTGTATTGCTTGTAAATTGCCTTGTTTTAATGCCAGTAAAAGCGATGCATTTAAAAGTGGGTTTGTATCAAAAGACACGCTTCATCAGTTGTGTTATATGCTAAAGAGCTACATAAGGTTACACAGTGAACGATAAAGCTGATCTAATTCTGCTCACTGGGAGCCTGGTGCTTGCTGCGTATAGGAACAAATGCCAAGGGTAATGATTGTAGATAAGGAGCATTTGCTTTTGTTTTAAATTTGAATAAAATCGCTGCTGGAGGTTGAAAGCTTGTCTTACTACGCAAATGAGGTCAGCAGAACCTGTTTCTGCGTGTTTTACAAGTAACTGGGTCAGGGATTAAGGTACAAATGCTTTTGATGTTGGAATAATGATCGCATGTATGTACTAGGAGGTTCAATGAGTCTGTTGTTCCAAGAGTGGGCAAGACTGCATGTATCAGGCATTGTATGTTCTTTCCAATGCTTTTAGTGATATTAAAGGTGCACTTTGTAACTTTTTCATCGGGGGCCTGCTACCTTAAAATGTTTTTGCTTTGCCTGAAATGTTTCACAGTATAGAATTCAAATGTTTTCTATCTCAATGAAGACAAGAAGATGATGCCACCTGTTACCAAGTTACAGGTCAGACCTAAAAAGAGGAGACCCTCTCACAGTAAGAATGCATTTTTCAATAATGAAACATTTGCAACTGAACCAATGCAAGATAGATATATTTAATGTCATAATTCCACGCAGATAACATCTCCATGAGACATAACAACCAAGTGCCAGGCTCTCCATCAGAAAAGTTGCATAGTGCACCTTTATTTAGGTACAACAGAAGCCGAGAGAATGAAAGCTGAAAGCTCGTAGTCCTGTTGATAACCCCACATTGTTTGATAGCTCCTGGATAGATTCTTGTTTTGTCATGTCTTACTCATGGGCACAAGGACTCCACCTGCTGGAGCACTGTGGAGTGGAGCAATTTATACTAATCTAAACTGCTACTACTTGACAGTGGTGTCTCAATCTGGTTTTCGAACTTCAAAAACACAGAGGAGCATACACCAGTGGGAAGTAACTATTTTGAATTTATACAAATGAAACAAAACATGTTGAAGAAACAGCGTTAAAACATGGTTAAAAGTTCAAAGTAATTCTAAAAAAGAATCAAACTTTTTTGGGCTAGACGTATCTCATTTTACCACTATCGTATTGCTCACAGATGATGCAAGACTCACCACAAAACCACCCCAAAAACCGTAACCCTATTACAGTGTCAGTGTATTGAGAATGATGATAGCTGTGGTGTTCTTTTTAGGACTTTTACTATGACAGATTTAGTGTCTTCTATGCCTGCTCGGTGTCCAGTGAGTAGCCTACAGAGCAGAACAACCTCAGATGGCCCGCAGCGCTGGCTCCTCTCATAAGCCGCAATCGCACACTTTTCCATCAGACCAAAAAAACAACCCCCAGCTGCATTAAAGAGCGGAGAGCAAGGTGAAAAAAGACTTGCACACAGTATGTATCAGGTTTCAACAGCAAGCTTTACAAAACGAGACAAAACGCTGGGGAGGGAGTCTGCTAACCTGTGCTCCATCAATTTGTAATGGTAAAGCTGTAGACCTGGTTTATTTCTCTTAAATCTTTCGAACAATTTCTCTGTTTTTTTTTTTTTTTTAGTTCTTTTTTTAAAGTGCTCTGTGGAGATCTGTGTTTGATTAGATTGTTTTGCTATTAGAATTTTGTTTAATTTTTTGACTTTTTAGTTTAAGACACCAAAAATGTTGAATGTATACATTTACATACAACAAACATATTTTGAAATTTTAATAATACCATTCTGAAAATAATTTTGTCAGATATCTTTGTAAGTCATATATAATAAGATCCTAAAATAAAGGGAAATAATTCAGAATTTTCTATGCTACTGTACTGGAAAAAGTTGAAAGTTGAAAATTATTTTTTTCTTATTTATTAACTTAAATTGTTTGCCTGAGTATGCAGAACTTAACTGTGTGAATGTTCAGTATAATCTTCAGACAGGTCTATATAGCTTAACAACAACAACACATAAACTAATACATGTAGTATTTGCTACAACACTGTTGCAATGAAATTTCAAACTAAAAATAATCTTCATGGCCAGTGACAACAGACAGATGGGACAGATGAGTTTCAAAGGTAGCGAGGACCTTTGAGACCACTTGCTTTATTTTTATTATTATTATTTTTATTATTTCATTATTATTATTATTATTATTATTAGGCGCGAGCCTGGGACAACGTCCCAACGAGGGACTAATTAAAACCGCATCCTGAGCCCGGAAAATGGTAAGAGTAGTAAACACGACATGACTATCAAAAAAAATAACACATAACACTTCAGTTATTCTACAGATCGAAGGGGTTTGGGCTGAAGTTTAACGCTTATTTTGCCTAACCCTGTTAACATATAGAACATAAGATGGCAGAAAATCTATTTACAAACAAAAACAAAACTCATCTATCATGAATGTAGGAAAGAAGACCTCTTTATATGCACATACACTTAAGCAAACACTGAAATACACACACGTCGATATTCATACACACACACACACACACCGATCCATGAACACATATCAATATGCACACATATACTGTATGCATATTCAAACACTGAAATACACACACGTCGATATTCATACACACACACACACACACACACACACCGATCCATGAACACATATCAATATGCACACATATACTGTATGCATATTGAACCTCTCCTTTCCATTAAACCCTATCAGTTTGTGAGTCTAACTCGTTGGTGCTGGTTGCATTTTCAGTTGCTGCCATTTGTAATTTTTGCGTTTTTTTGGCTGTCTTTTTGCTGGGCAGTGAATGCTGTACTGGGAGAGAGTATGGTGCTGTACGGGGAGTATGGAGGCCTCTAAAGAGCATTTACCTGAAAATGGGGTATGTCACATGTCTTCATCCACACAATACTTTAAGGACTTTTTGTTCCACTTCCCCATCTACACTTATTTCATATTTAATGTAATTAAATATTTATTTATTACTTCTGTGATATATTTGGTCAGATGCTGTTTGACGGTCACATGCTAAGTCCAGTGCGCTAAACAACCAAATTCATACAGTCTTTGCCCCAAAACCTGTCAGATCACTTTTGTCCGAGTCTACATGCAGGTCAAAACAACCGATAGGTGCGAACGGGATGGCTACGTCGTGTTCTGGTGCTTTTTGTAATTTAGCTAAGAACTAAAACTTTGCAGCTATAAAAAGACACATCACACATATACACTTTTGGCAGAAATGGATAAGCAACATCTCATTTAAGCTGAGCATTTGATTTTCAGACATGAGGAACTGCGAAAATCTTCTTTAAGTTAAATATTTGCAGTATGCAGATCATGAGCGAAGTGACACGTGGCTGCGGTAAAGTTGCTGACGGCACTGGAAAACTCTGGTAAGGTTCTATATAAATAACTACAAATATTCGAGTGACGCACATGCTCAAATGGAGAGCCTTTGGTGCCCTGCTGCAGACTGTGATCTCACTCCATACACCCTCTGCAGCCCTCACACTCACATTTGAATGCATTTGATGTAATTTAAGTGATATTAACTCTCCTCTGCTCAGCCCTGCCATGTCTTAATCACCACAGAACCAAGCAAATTCCTCATCTACCCAGTGGCGTTGTGAATAAATGAAACCCAATCATTATGACTAATATCTGTGCTTTAAGTGTCTCTAATAGGCAAAGATAGCACAAGTTATATTTAGAGTTATGTACCATTGACTAACATACATCTTCAATCTCTTGGAGACTGAGCATTCAAAGGGGAAGTCAATAGGCTACTTTTTCTTCCATTTTCAAAGAACTTGTGATGATCTAAGCGCCGCTATAGCCAAACCAATCTAAAGGTGATGGCTTATGATATAACGCGTTGGCCTGATCACAGCTTTCAATAGTCCCTTGATTCCATCATTAGCTTTATGGCTTTACTCCAGAGAGGCCCATAAATCTATACCTATTCACACTTTGTACCCAAATGAAACGGTGGAAAGAACCTTTTTCTTACAAACTTGAAATTTACCACTGACATAACAATAGTTATATAGCCCATGTTTTGACCATTACTCATTTGTAAAATAGATGAGCAAAAGTAGCAGATGTATTTTTCTCTCTCTGACCACGTTGTTGTGTCTGTGTTTCTTTGGTAAAATGCTCACCATTGTGGACTTTTTCTATTGATTTCTTTTTTCTAAGGGAGCCCCAGACCCCCTTTCCTCTCACAGCCCAACTGTAAAGATAAAATTTCATAGGCCTGTAACGAGATTGTAGCCTGAAATGGGGGGAGACGGTGGAGACATTCGGCCAATGGTCGAGGCATGAGGGTGAAACAGGTTAAAGGTTCTATAGTGCAGTCTCAAACTAGAAACTCTTCAAGATATACAGTCTTTAAAAGCTTTGGTCTTTGGTCATTACAGTGCACTATAGTAGCCAAATTGCTCACATACTGTAGCACAGAGTAGCTACCGCCATTGAGAGAAAGTGGGGTCATTTTCTCGCACTGGACATAGCAATCACTGTCAAAAATAGGGAATATATAGAGCCATATGCAGGCATGTGACTGGCTGACCATCAACAGGCTTCTCTACCAACCTTACATTTAACCTCATATGTGATTAAAGGACCTTTCTTATTTTTCTATTTGCAAAGTAAAAGTTAAAATGAAAATGCTAACTCCCGACAGGCACTACCGTTAGTTGTCATGGAGTAGATTTTTATTTTATTTATTTTTTATTTGTTACTATTATTTTTTTTATTTTAATTTTACAATTTGGGAGGCAAAGGGATTTACACTATTGCTTGTAATGTTCATTTGTTTTTACTTGGGCTTCGTCCGTGCATTTAAGAGCGTGTTTGGGAGAATTGGGGATTATTATTCATTATAATAATCCCTTGCACTTCAGTGTATTTCATTGCAGTCTGTATTCATTCACTCGATACTTGGTGGATGTTATGCTATCGCCACAGTTGCCTTGGGGTAGAATGACAGAAGCCACCACCAAACCACCACCAATCTCACACACCACATTTATACTAAGTAAGATGGGTGCAGTGTCTTGCCTATAGACACAATGACCTTTTGGGTTGGTTTACTAGAGCCACTGTCACACTGTTATTAATATTACAGTTGCTTGTGTATATTTTGATGTCAGCCTACACTCCCCATGTGGCCCGAAGATGCTGTGGTCGGCCTTTGTGTCAGAGAATTGAACACTTTTCTACCATATATAATTTGTAGGTGACAGTCTAATGTAAATGTTATTATATGCTATTATTCTGATCTTCATCTTTTGAATCTCATCACCTCTGCTGAGCTGCATCCATTAGTTTTGTAATGCTAGTATCCAAAGGTAGTTGCAAGAGAAAAGTGGTTACATAAGGTCCAGACGGCTGAATAAGAATGAGCTTCGCATCACAGCTGGTGCCGAACAAAGCCATTCGCGCTGTACCGACTCAATCCAACCTGTTAATAATGAATAATGACTAGGCAGGTAAAATCAGGGGAGATTTATGTTAACGGCATCTGGCCCTGCAGCCCAGTGGCCATAATGATATTAATAGGCTGGCTGGGAGATACGAGAAATTCGGCTGAGTGAATTCTCAAATCAATACTTTTCATTACGGATCTCATAGCAGGTCCCTGAAGCGAATTTGTTTGTGTTTCTTCACAAGCAAAATGCAGACTCATATGCCTTACACTTTGCACATTATCATTACTACAATTGCTGTGTCTTGCCAGCTGTGAGTGTGAGACAAGACAATGCCCACACTTAAAAGACCAGCGAATGAAAGCAGAGAGTAACGACATAAGTAATATGTGACATGTGGACAATAATTACATGTGATTACTCATGGTTATTAGTGTATATATTTTCATCTACCATAACCTCCTATACCTTTAAAATTCATGTCTGCTCATTTTAGAACGAAGGCTTTCTATGTATTGACACAAGATGGGTAGTTATGAGTCTTTCTGTAGAGTCCCATTTTGGAAAAGCCTGAAGCCATCGTAATGGTTTTGCGCTGTGAGATTGGTAGTAGCAGATGATATCTAAATAGACGTAGTAGTCAGTCTCCATCTTGGCTCTATCAGGAACAGATTTCAGCCCAAAGAACTTCCCAGGCAATCTATGCAAATCACTTGATCATTCCATTGACCCCTAAAGGATAACTCAAAAAACAAAGTGTTCTTGTCTGTCTGCACATTTATTAAAACCATGGACCGTGTTTGTGAATTTTCCAAATCAAAATTTCGTTGGCCCTATTTGCTGCACCACACTCTCTATGGAGTTGCTCCTGTCTGCTTCTCCAATTTGTGAGTGCGCTGACAACTACTTTAGGGAATAAATTAGCCATCCAAAAATATCTAATAGAGCCACATTTACAGAATACTGAACAGCCCCCTGTAACAGCCAATTGTGCTCCGGCTCTACAGTCCCATTATGTACGCGTTCCCGACTGGGCAGCGGCACCCCATCTTTTACCAATTACAGATAAAGATGAGGCCTGGAAATGAAAAGTCATCAGGGTTCCTCTTTAGCCAGGCGTGAGCGACCGTATCGATCCCTTTCATCTTTGTGTTAACCTTGGTTTGGCAAGGGCTACAACCTACCACAACGTTATTGCCATTAAAATGAACACAGTGGGTGGGCATCGAGCGACTACTCCCCCTCAATAAGCCACTACGTTCACACACTGACATCATCATAACAAAACAAAACAAAAAAAATCATTGTCATTCTCATCTCACTCATTCTCCATCTGCTGGTCCTAAAAGATTTTAATTTTGCTCATCCGCTAGTTGGCCCGTAATGAGGCTGCACACTCCTGGCGGTTAAAATCAAACCAATATGCACTTGTGTGGTGTCAAATGCTACCTGTCCTTGTTAAGCTTGCCTGGCCATGCAGATAGGCCCCACTTACAGGCAATAGTTCTGTTGCTGGCGTCTGATAAAGGGGGGTTGATAGGAGGCATTAACTTGATGGCTGCTGCCGATCTACCACTCGACCGTGGGCAAGGGCGAGATAGGCAGACGGGGGTCCAGCCAGACATTATAGTCACACGCCACTTCACATATCAATCATTGATTTGATTTGACTGTAAAATGAACACGCAGAATTGATTTACAAGGCCTATCCGAATCTGTGCGTTTAGACCGGGGGGCTTGTGTCAGAGGGAAAGTGTGCTCTGTAGGGCGTGATTAAAGCTGACATGCATGCTAAATACAAATTATATTGTTTGTCGACTTTAGTTGAAGACAAATAGAGCAGGCCTGAAGTGGAGCAGTCAATCAGATTCAAGGGCGAAAGCAAAGTTACCTCCTGGAAGTTCAGAATTCATTTGCTGGAGAGTTGAGTTTGGTCATTGCGTTGGTAAATGGCTTCTGCATGCATTAAATTCACTCAAGAACTGTTTATTCAATTTGATTAACTTTGTGTTGTTGACTTTCCATCAAGGTCATGTCAGAACTTCTTGCATTGTAGTTACACCAGAGCACTCACTCATATGGTGTGGAATCAGCAATGGAAGACAAGCATATTGCGTGATGGCGAACAACTTACCAGTGATTGTTTTACTTTAAAGGTCCTATATTACACAGACTGGATTTTTATGAGTTTTAATCCATGTTAGAACATTGTTACCTCATCAAAAACATACCTGGAGTTGTGTTTTGTTTCATTCACACCTTATTATTAGTCTGTCTACATCTCCAAAGCTTAAAATGCTCTGTTCCACCTTGTGATGTCATGTAGTGATAGTTTTCAAATTAACACTTACGTTTTACCACCTTGTGATGCATGTAGTGATAGTTTTCAAATTAACACTTACGTTTTACCTTTAGCTCAATAAAGACTGACAAGTCCAGGGATGAAATTATCCAAACAATTCTAGTAAAGGTGTATGGCATTTAAAAGCACAGTGGAGCACTTCCTGTATTACCACATGACATCACAAGGTGGAACAGAGCATTTTCTGTTTGAGAGAAGAACTCAGCCTAAATATGCAGGGTTTGTATGTTAAACGTGTGAATGAAGCAAAACACAACTCCAGGTATGTTTTTGATGAGGAAACATTATAATGTAGATCATAAAATAGTGTTTAAATAAAAATTGAGAAGAAACTCAAACAAATCATAGAGATTTTTGTAGAGAAGGTGTGTTAAAACCTTATCGCACAGAAAAATTGAACATGAAGGTTTTTGAGAATTGGTTTGTATCTTAGTACACAGCTACATTTGAGAACCTTGGCACTCTGTTTATTCCAGATGACAGTTTCATTCACAAATGGACATACAAGGTATTCTGAGTGCTCTCTGAATCCACACAAACCTGATTAATCCCAATGTTTAACCGAGCCTATGTAGCTGTTTCCAGTAGATGAATGGTGTGTTTGCATGCCTTTGTGTCCTATTCATTTGGACATAAAATGAGATGAGCCAGGGATGATATGGCTTCCAGCAAATTCAATATACTGCAACAATGGGGGAAACCAAACTTGCATATCTAATAAGGTAAAGCCGAGGACTATAGATGAGAGACAGAATATGATGGTACATGAAAATAGTATCCCAAAGGCCAATGAACATAAGAGCAAAAACATGCAATAAGCAGAGGAGCAGAAAGTTACATTTCTCTTTTGCATTGCCTGTAGTCTCTTTTTTACTTAATTGTGCGTCTAATTATATAAAAACTAAAAGATTCTTGCCTGACCACAATGTTTACATGCATATCAAGAAAACCAGATAACTGGCCTAGTCCAGTTTAAACAAATGTATCAAAATGCATGTAAACTTGGTCGATTCGTACTTGGATGCCCGCTGCGTGTAACCGTGCAGTCCGATTCACATTAGGTGCAAACTAGGAGAGGGATTCAATGCACAGAGTAAGGAACAGCCAGACACATTTTAAATATATGGACATTTACTCAGTCATTGCAGAGATGATGAACTACAGTCCCTCCACTGTGGACAAGCACATGCTGTTTTGGTCCACTATGTTAAAGTGAAAGCAAAACCTGCAGGAGCTTCATTGTGTTTATTTGTGCTGTAGAGAGCAAATACTTGTGACTTATGCAGTTTGTAGCATGTATGAAAATAAAATGATTAAAATAAATGAAAAGATGCTTTCTTATGAAAGTGTGGTTATATGTATGATAGCCATTTTTATATGGAGTTAATATGATTAAGTGAGATTCAGGAGCAGGACCATGTCTCAACCTCCTCCTGCTCCTCTCCAGCGAACCACAGCTCACCTCAACCACACCTCTAACTACCCAGAAGCCCTATTTATACAATCCTATCCCGGCAACACCGTCTGTCTCTGCTCTCTTGACTCCTCCCTCCCACCCCATGTCTCTTGTTCATCTTTCAGCCTGAAGACCTGAGGGGGGTGTCTTCAGTAGTGACTGTCAAGGCATGTGGTTTTGGCTGGCTTAAGTCATTTTCTCACATTTTTTTGTGGTAACAATACTACAATTATTACTGTATGCTATTTAACGCTTACAACAAAACAGTGGCAGATAAAGACAAAAGGGTATGGTAAAATACTTGTGTTTTTGTGCCTTCTGGGCCATCCATAAATCAGATAAGCACATATTCTCTTCAGCACTGGCACAGACTTAAAGAGCACTGCGCGCACTGTTTATCAGCCCATTGTCGTCATTAGGAATCACACAGATTAGCCTTGACATTCTTGCAGATGAGAGGGCTAACAAAGGCGGCGGGCTATTAGCATGCTAATGCACATGAAAGGAGTACAGAGTGGCCCTTTCATCCGGGCTTAAGTCCTCCGTTGGGCTGAACGGAGCACTGATAATACAGTTATGACTTACCTTGGAGACAGATGCCTTTCAACACTGTATGAGTCTGTCTGGTCACTTGCTGACAGCTGGATGTGTATTCCAGCTATGAATGACAGGAGGGATGTTATAAAATAGTACAAAACAGTCATAACAATACATGTTATATCCTAATATAATGTGAGTACTTGAGTAGATTCTTGAGTAAATTATATTCTCTTTCTAAACTACAATTTACTGCCATGTGACTGGTATCCATCCCATACCCTTCAGGCTTTTGTGCGCAATTAAGGGTCGGTCAGAGAGCTGGCAAACACAAAGATAATTCGCTCTCACACTAGTTCACCCTGGAGTCACCAATTCACACAGAAGTCACACTATCACATACTGGAAGGATTTTCTTTGTTTCTGTGTTTGTTATTGCGTTGTATTGTAAGAGAATTCCAGTGTTTCGTTTTGTTGAATGTGTTTTCCTCTTAGGGAAGTACCTTCTGCCTATGCGTATGAACAATCTGTCAGGAGCAGTGGGTGACCACATTGCAGTACCCAGGGACCCCTCTGAAGTTTTTGAACAAGGTTTTTGGTTTGGAGTACCGAGCTGGAGTATCAGCCTACTGCAAAGACAAACTCCAGACATACTGTAGTATAGTTATAGTACTAGTAATACATTACCATTAGTACATTATCTAATACATCAAGAAAATATCTGCTTACACTTTTAATAACTAAAGTTTAAATTAATAGTTTATTAAGAATCTCAGGTTTAGTAATAATTAGGGATTAAATTTAAGGTTAGGGATTAAGATGTTACTAAACCTGACTCATTCTTGATAAATTCATATTTTTGCAGGAAAAATTGTCCAGAGGATTTAATCTCTGTATAGCTCCAGTATTTTGCCATGAACATTAGTCACACTTGTCTCCCACCATTTGCCTTCTGCTTAGCTACTCTGCCTTTCTTTCTCTCACCAGATGGCAGTGTACCTCCTTGCTTCCTTCAACCTTCACTGGATCAACCGCAGCCTATAGACGCCGCTTTCTCTATAGACAACAAAGTGAGAATGCTATCAGTTAAAGCTTTTTTCCATTCCTAATAACATGCTGCAGAGAGCCTCCTGCCCTTCTGATTAGACAACGCCAATGCAAAACAATGGCTTTTGAAGGATTGAAGTGTGCATGTTGTGAGCGCTGTATGCATGAGTTGTTTTGTTTCTAAGGGCGCTGTGCGTTGTATTGAGTGCCGCATAAGAGCCATTGTCTTGTGTAGCTTTGCGTTGATAATTTTAGCTTTGTTCTTGCAGCTGTGTTGAGAATGAGGGCAGCGTGCTTTAAATCCTCTCATTGCCACATATAGCTGTATAGAAAACTGTAAGAGGATAGAAACACACCCTTTGAAAAAAATGAGTTCTTTAAATACAAGTGTAATCCACTGTCTGTTTCTCATTTTACAGGATAAGACGGAATTAAGTATGGATTCCATTTTTGTTTATTGTTTACAACTTTATCAGGGGTAGAGGTGTTGTAAATATGCACGACAGGCCTCCAGCTATAAGTAAACGGTTGCCCACTCCTCTTGACTCTTTGCCCCACTGGCGTTGATGGATGAGCAGTGGACAAATTTTCCTATGGGGACAATAATGTGGACCTTAGCCTAAAATGTTTGATCAACAAATGGAGAGGAGCCAGTTGGATCCTTGAATTCTGGCTGTCATTGTCTTAACATTGTGAACGCCTAAAGGTTTGTAATTGACTGAGGATTAGGTCAGAATT
>KN474974.1:20814-34235 GCA_000787095.1 Periophthalmodon schlosseri
TTACTATCAAAATGCCTGTCTTTGACTGATCTTTCATTGTCGTTGGGCCAACCTGTCAGGAGCAGTGGGCGCTGAGGGGATCCATCTCCAGATCTTAAGCTAGGCTTGATCAGGACTAGCTAGAGGATTGGGTTGATGGCGGAAACCTGGAATTACTGGGCTATATCCTCATGAAACGAAAACTTACACAAAGTCCAATGTCTTCTCAATGCATACAGTAATGTGAAATTTGAGACCAACTGTTTTGAATAGAAACAGCTGGCCAGGTTATACAAGAAGTGCTTCAGTAAAAAAATGGCAAAAGCAAATGGAACCAAAGAAAGAAAAAAGAAAAAAACACAATCTGCATATAAGAAAGATGCAAACCTGACCTTCAAACACCGTGATCACGAGCTATGAATAATGTCTTTTGAATAACGCTGTGAAGGGCTAAGAGAGCGGATATACATCAGGCCAAAAGTGTGTGCATAAGGGACGGGCCAGATCAAATGGGACAATCTGATAGAAACCGAATCTTCACACCGGAGCTAAACGGCAGCCAGCGCCATCAAGATGCATAGGATATCAAACGCTGTCTGCCTGTGGTTTCTGTCAGTGCTTTCACAGTTCTGAAGCAAAGCTCTTCGGTGTGCAGGAAAAGTGGGGGGTTTCATGTCTCTACTTGGGAAAATCACAGACAAAACAGGAAATGCCAGGAGTGCATTTTTGAATGAAGCCCAACATATGTGGTGAACTATGTATCACAAGACCTCCTCCCTAGAGACATGTTCCTTGAAATGGATGTTAGATGTTCGGGTTTGATGCTCAACTTGCCAAAACGTTACTTGGCACTTAGTTTTCTTCCGATGCTCCGGAGTCATGGTTATAATATCAATGTCATGTTATAAAATGCACTTATGCGTTTCTGTAAGTTCCAAAAGTATACACCCATCCATCCATTTTCTTCCGCTTATCTGTGGCCGGGTCGCGGGGGCAGCAGTCTAAGCAGGGACTCCCAGACTTCCCACACTCCAGACACTTCCTCCAGCTCCTCCGGTGGGACCCCAAGGCGTTCCCAGGCCAGCCGAGAGACATAGTCCCTCCGGCGTGTCCTGGGTCTTCCCCTGAGCCTCCTCCCGGTTCCCTCCACCCCTCCGGGGGGCCCCCAAGGCGTTCCCAGGCCAGCCGAGAGACATAGTCCCTCCGGCGTGTCCTGGGTCTTCCCCTGAGCCTCCTCCCGGTGGTATAAGTAAAGGTATAGACACATGTACTAAAAATGCAAGAAAAAAGCAGAAAAGCAAGTTTGTTTCCATTTTGGATGAATGTGTTGCATGTGTTTGCTAGTTTTTGGGTATTACTAGTGTTGTGGGGACTGAAAATTGTTTATACTGGCTGCAGTTACATGCACATTCCAAATCTGAATCTAATCAAATTTGTGGAGTTGTAAGATTATTAAAATGTAAAATTTTAATAATTTTAGTCATTTGTTTTCTTTCTTATCATGGCCCACCAGATTCCTCATGTCACAATTTGCGGTTTGCATATAATACAAATAAAATTATCTAAAGCTCCAGACATCAGATAATAATCAAATAGTGTGTCTACATACTCGCTGTCACTTTAGGAAGAAATGCCGCCTTTGTGAGGACCAACAGGTGGGTCTCCACTTAGTAAATCCTTCAATATTAAATCAACATTGGTGTAACATTAAGATAAGTGTTAATTTAAGATGTGTTTGTGTGCAGAGGTTATATGTGGTCCACTGTGTATGAAAGTTTATTTAATTTGGTGTCTAATTTATGAGTAATGTGAAAATAATACGTTATGATGTCATGGTTGTGTGGCCATCTACAAATAGACCCAGTATTGATTGAAACCTCAACCTGTCCAGGGACTACATTTGAAACAAACCTAGTCGAATAGAATAGATGGAGCAGCGTAATCATTGTTGTGCATGAAATCTCACACTTAATTAGCAACAGTCCATTTTTCCCCAAGTACTTCTTATTGGGAGTATACTTTTATAACACAATAACAGACACAATGGCCATGAAAGCGTATGCTAAAGACAGCATACTTTAGTATTATTCTTGAAGTAAACAGTTTGACATTTGAAAAGTTAGAATGTCAAATATGAATGCTAGATAAGACGAACAGCATGCCGAAACTTTCCCTTTAAAGCGGCCGCAGGTGTGGATAGGCAGGTGCCCTCCATTAAAGGGGCTGGAGGCTGAGAGATGCAGAGAGAGGAGATAAGGAGGATAAACCTGCAGTCTTATAGAAGTAAAACCTGGAAGCCGTTCAAAGATTGTGAAAGAAACACCTTTTTTCTGGTGCGATATGATCTGTCTCCCTCAAATCACACTCTTGTTGAGACTAAAGCTCTTTATAAGATCTTTTTCTCACACTTCCCTTTGTCTCCTTCCATTTTGTTGAAGAAATCCTCCACTATACTGCTCCCCAGCCGATATCAGCGTGGCACCAAGTTACGGAATATCATCTTTACCCTACCAGACTCTGACCCATAGGGAGTTTATTGATCGGGCATTAAAAAGCTGCTTAGCCTTTGCCGGTGTTGTGAAGAGCTGAAGATGCCTGAGGTGTTGAGGTGAAAGAGGTTTTCCTTCCTGCATTTGATGTGGTGCTTGGCCTTTCAACTGTATAAGGTATGGCTCCCTATGCTAAGGAAACTGTTGAGTGACATCTACCTATATACAAGCAATGTGTCAAATCCATGTAATGTTTATATAACGCTACCTGATCACAAGCCAGTACCACATTATTTTTGTCTGGAGTCAAGCTTAAACCCCCCCCCCAAAAAAAAACAAAACAAAAAAACAACGCATCCTCTATATTTTTACAACAGCAACAGCACAACCCGCTGACTTGAATGCTGTCAAAATGGCAGTGTCACTAACCATCTTATGTGGACATTTTTGGTCACATAGCCATATATTATTGGATAACATTTCCATAATTTTACAGGTTCACCTTTGATTAAAAAGTTATTTTTTATCTTCAAAAATGAAATCATTCCCTTCAGATTGTCAATATGTTATAGCAGTTTATTGTGTAAATTAAGTATCGTATTTTCCGGAGTATAAGTTGCACCAGCCAAAAAATGCATAATAATGAAGAAAAAAACATATATTTCATATAAATCGCATCTGAGTATAAGTCGCACCCCCGGCCAAACTATGAAAAAAAGTGCGACTTATAGTCCGGAAAATACGGTATATCGCTCTGAATATAAGTCGCACCCCCGGCCAAACTATGAAAAAAAGTGCGACTTATAGTCCGGAAAATACGGTATATATATTCATCGGGCTTTTAATTTCAGAGAGTATATGTATGGATCATGTTTGATGAAGAGTGGATCATGTTGAAAAGCAAAAAAAAAATAAATAAAAGCAAAGGAACAAAAAACAAACAAACAAAAACAAAAGAACAAACAAAAAAACTATGTAAAACATGGAGATGTGTTGTAGTGAAGGCGGAAAACTACATTATACATGGTTGAACGGCAAGTCAGTTTGACATATTATACCATATAGCACTATAAACTACTATGCCATATAACACTATTAAATATATTTGAAAAATGCTCTTTGTTGTAATGTCCCCGCCGCACTTTTGCACTGGTCCTGGGAGATCTGAGGACATGTTGTGGGTGTTCACACATTGCTGATCTCATTATGTAGAAGCTATATCAATGCCACTACAGTTCACTGGGCTTCTTACATATTAGCAGATGATATATAGTTACTTTTTAGCTTAAAAGATTTCTGGGCATGTTCAGTTAAATGTGTTAATATATAAACTGGCACGCATTAGGGTTTTTCACAATTTGGCAGAAAATACATTCAAGACTATCAGTACTGACAAAAAAGAAACACACAGAATGACCCTCTCTAATGGCCCAGACACACTGCCAACTTGCCAAATAGACACAGACTTCTCGGAATAAAAAAGTAGTTGCTTCTTGGCTGACAGCGACATCACATCAATGCTTGTCCCAGGCTTCGCCTTGTTCCCTGGTCCAACCGCAGCCATGGGCCGATGATCATTTTGCACAGCGCCTCTGACCGATCGGCCCACGGGGAATATAGCCTCCATCACATCCCATCTCTCCCCTGCCTCTCTTACTCTGCCCGAGACTTGGCAGACATGCAAATGATCCTGTCAATATCGTCCTCGCCTATCCACCTCACCCCCCTAACCCCCCTGCACCCGCCAACCCTGCAAATAAGTCATGCCCATTTGCTGAAATAGGGGGCTGTGACCCAAGCTGCCTGTCACACCACATCCAGCGGCTCCTCACTCACTCTGAAAATACCACTGACGTCTCAACTAAGCCATAGAGGAAGCAGAGAGAGACGGAGGGAAGAGAAAGTTGGCAGGATTTCCGTGCGGCATAATAACAACCACTTTGGCAGCATCTGGGGCAGACAATGCTCGAGCCGTGTCCATACAGATGCATATGCAGGGAGAAACAATAGGATTCTCATACATTGTCTTCAAAGGAGGGATAATGCTTTTTATTTATGTAAATAATGTGAGTATTTATAGACATTATTTTGCACTAAATACTGTTTAATTCATAATAGGATGAATTACTCAATATGAAGAATGACTCAAAGCCTGCACTCAAATAAATGTGAATTCATTTATTAGAAATACCATCCATCCATATTCTTCTGCTTTATCTGGGGATGGGTTGTGGAGGCAGCATCTGAGCAGGGATGCCCAGGCTTGCTCCAGCTTTTCCAGGGGGAGATACATTAATACATTTTGTAAATGTGTAAAAAAGTAAAAGGTGGAAAATTTATGAAAAAAGAGTATACTTTCTTTGTAAACTATTGCTTCTATTATTATGCCCTGTGTGGGGGCATTTCCTGTTTGTAGTGTTTTTGTACTTTGACAACTACTTGTGTATCTACTTCTATACTACTGCTGCCACCACCACTTATACTACTACTACTACCAATGTGTGCCATATTACTTCTCAAAGACAGGTGTATCCATTTTCACCTATAATATTCATAGGCCTACTATGATTCTTTGCATCAACCTTTACTTTTTTCTACTTCTGTAAAATTCAAATTCAAAATGCAGCGATGCTAAAGTTTCGTGTAAATGGAGCATGCATGACAATCTCTCTCTGGAGGGATTTAACTGTAAGTCGCAGTTGGGTGACTCAGGAACATATCACACTTGTTCTGGGATGCTGTTCAAGCCCAGATTTGCTTGTATGGGTTTGGATTGCATTATTCAAAATATGCTGCCCCCAAAAAATGTTAATATTGCTGGCTCAGTTCAATATGAATATGACATATGGAGTAGATCCAGACAAATTGTTCACACTGGAGACTTACACAAACAAGATCAGTCTACTTTTGGTGCAGTCGTAGGTCTGTTCATTTTTGGAAACCCAAAATTTAATTTTACATTGCTGTAAGCATTTATTGAGAAAGTCAGATTTTAATTGTATTTTCCATTCATCCAAGGAGAGTACAAAGGTCTTGAAATAATAAATTACATTTTTTCAAAATTTTATACTGACTTAAAAGTAGGGCTGGGCACATCAGCACGTTTGATCACATTAGGCCCTAAGCACACAGCGTTTACATGTGTAAGCTCACGACATGTGCCACACCGGCAACTCCAGCAGGACGTATGCACATATGGCTCTGTGTTTCTCAATGGGAAAGCCGATCAAACTACTTTCAGATTCAAAAGGTTAAATAATATTCCAACCTACATTTGAATGTAGACATTTGAAAAAAATTATAAAATAGGCTAATACTGAGGCTTTTGATATTTCAATTTTAAATAACTTGGTTCCAGACACATTGAAAAATCATATCCAAGTAAGAACAGCACAACACTGGATGAATTCTACAGCATATTTAGGCCTAAATGGTAAAATAAAGATCTATTTAGGAGTAGAATTAAAATGTATATTGTATTTTTACCTTTACCTGTGTACAACATGCGATTAATCGCAATTAAAAATTTTAATCGCTGCCCAGCTCTACTTAAAAGGCATTACATTAGCTTATTAAAAAGGCATCCAAACACCATTATGATTCTGACAAGTTAAAAAAAAATAAAAAAATCTGAAGTAAATACAGTTTGCTTTAGTTTGGTTTAGAATAATTAGCCAAAATCCTTACAGGCCTATTTATAATCCCAAATATTACCATTACTTAATGTAGCTTGTGACCATCACCACTCACACTCTTTATTTTGTTTTCAATAAATACACCAGATGGTTGTCTGTTGACCCCTTTTCCGCATAAGACTCTACCTCTAAATCTTGTTATCTCAGACACCTTCCTCTCAGAAGTGACAGCTGTGATATTACAGCTATGATTAGATGTAACAACTGTTCAATATGCACAATGTATATTATAGGAACCATATTTTCTTCAATGCTTTTCACACAGCAGCTTGAGACAGCACCTGCTAAAACTGCAGCCAAACCTGTCAGTCTAAACATGGACAATAACTACAACCGTTCACAAAATTTAAGAATTTTCAAAGAATTCTGTGTTTGTTTTCCCACATCCACAATAATACTCAAAATTGAAGTTTGGATGACCCCAGGGAGAATAGCCATTGTCAAGGCGGTAGCAAATGGGGAACACTGAAATATCCTGAGGAGAAAAAACAATACACACACAGCACACAAATCTAGTTAACTTAACATATTTTTCTTCTTTTTGTCTTTTGAAAGTAGTGCTCCCACATTGTGACACTGCTTGTGCATGTGCAGTCTGCTTTGTGTTTACTGGGCAGTGTGCCTTGAAACAGCCTTGCGGTCACCTCAGAGCAACAGGAGACATGACAGCCATACGGTCGCTCCCTCTGCAGCTGTGTAATTGTGTGTTCTGTGTGTGTGTGTGTGTGCCCTCCTCTAGCCAGATTGGCAACATTTTTCATCAAGCCTTGCAACATGGAACTAGCGACTCAGCAGATTTTGTAGCCCGGATGCCCTTCCTACCACAACAAGTCAAATACTACTGTGTCTCTGTCAGACAGTATACACATCCTACACTCTGAGTACACGCTTATTCACCCAGGAATGGGGTCAGGACTTTTCTGTGCAAGCTTAATATGTACAGGAATTAATTTGTACTTGTACCTGTACCTGTGAAACTTAAACATGATGAACTGGAGAGCACTCCGAAGACAAGATTATTGTTTTTTGGTTTTTTTTTGTATGTTTCACTGTAACTGCTGTATTGTCTGGTGCTTTATATATTGTATATTGTACTGTGTGTGATTTTTTGAGGAGCTCATCCATGTTCCAAAGAAATTACTCCTATGAGAGACCAATAAAATTAACTAACTAACTGACTAACTGAAGTGCCTTGCCCAAAGACACCCCTGCACTATGTTCTCAGGCAAGTTTTCAACCAGTTACTCTTGTTTCGTGCACATGTCATGTTACTGGATTTAAGATTATGTAAAGATTTTTTTTAAAGCAAAAGGACAGGAAAATCATTGTCCAAATGACAGTGGTCATTTTCAACAACAAAAGAAAACATGTATTTCTCCCCGAATGTCTCTCAGTGAATTAGATGCCATCCTGTCCAATTGTTATTTTGATTGAAGAAATGTTTTTATGCAGGTGGGCTCTCTGTCAGCATCGACTCCTGCAAGCTTGAGAATTGCCCCCATACAAGGTGATTCAGGAAGACAGAGCATCTTATCACCTGTGCACATTTGAAAAGAATAAGAGATTACCTGCTTGAGTAGCATTAAAATTAAGGATGTTTTAAGGATAGGGATGTAACAATGGAGATTTTTAAATATTTTTGAAATATATTACTGTCTCAATATCACCATGGACTAAAAATAGAATGTTTTTATAGATATTTTCTAAGCTGCATGACATTAAAAATGTGCTTTACAGCAAGAAGATTCCGGGTTCAATTCCTGAGTCACCCAGACCTTTCTATGTAGAATTTGCATATTCTCTCTGTGTCCCAAAACATGCACCATAGATACAATCCTCCAGCTAAGGTCCTGACCAAGCCTAACAACAGATGATGAGATGGGTGCCCAGGCTCTGCACTGCTCACTGCTGAGGTGATCAGGTGCCCCAGTGACATCGAATGATGGGTAAAATGCACAGGACAAATTCTCCTACGTGAACACTAAAGCGTACCTTAACCTTAAAAAAGGTTAGAGTCAAATGGTAAATGCATATGTATATTGCAGTCAGCAAAAATAACTAAACTAAACTCTGCTTAGGGCAGTCAACAATATAAGATTATAACAATACAGTGAACCTAGAAGGTTCTTTCTATTGTCTCCTCTCTAACCTTCTTGGGGTTAGGGTTATCCTCTACTGCAGAATTGTCATGTAAAAAGTAGGAGACCATGATATTTTCTCTCAACCGGTGAAGTTGAGAGAAGAACAACAATGTTGGAAGCCAAGGGGACACCCTACAGCGAGTGAAAAGCATAGGTAAGAATATATACGTTTAACCTTCAGCTCCCATAAAACAAAGAGTGAACAAAGGAGTGACCTACTTTTCCCCTACCTAATTCAATCTTGCCTAAATTTACCTGGAGGGGAAATAGCAGCGGCCCGGGAAACAGGGCTATCCTTAGGGATGCTGGAGAACATGCTATAAACATCACAAAGAGCGGGGTAGAAACAGGCTCAGGTTGGCCCCGCCCACCCAAAGATCCTTTATTGTCTCGTTCATCAAACATTAACACAGCAAAGGGAATGCCACAGAGAAAAAAACAGCAGACGCACTGAGAATAGTAATGATGAAAAGCCCTCGAATGCAACTGACAAGGAGTAAATATTGGATAGAAGGATAAACAAGGTGGATGGCCTTGATTATGTGGAGAGATGAGAGAGTGGAGAACATACTACTCTTTTCTACACTTCTCATTTAGTGCCATTGTCAAGACAGGAATATACAGGCTCGTTTTAACATGCATTTTGTTGTTACTTAAACTGGGGATAATGATCGTTGAGATTCATCGTGAACTTTGTCTACTTCTACCGCACTGCTAATTCAAATAATAATCATGTACAATTTTTCCACCGATTTAAAAGTCCTGTATTATGCAAAATTGACCCGTGTGAGCTTTTCGCCATATTAGAATATTGGTACCTCATCAAAAACGTACCCGGAGTTGTGTTTAGTTTCACTCACACATGTTTGAGTTACCCTGCATTATTAGTCTGTCTACATCTCTAAAGAGCTACAGCTCTGTTCCACCTTGTGATGTCATGAACAGGTACTTTTCATTACCTTTTTTTTCAGTAGAGATAGACAAGGACTGAAATTATACAAATGATTCTAGTGAACGTGTATGAAGTTTAAAAACACAGTGGAGCATGTTTTCTGTTTGAGAGAACTCAACCTAAATATGACTATAATTGTGCCAGTAGTCTAATTCTTTTCTCTCATCTTAAAGGTGCAATGTGTACATTTTCTGGTGAAAATCATCTGCTTGGAGATGTTATTGCTTTGTCTTGAATGCTCTACAGTGTGGCTTTAAACTGTCACCATGGAGCTATGCGGATGGCACCCTCAGGCCAAGATACAGTTTGGATCTGTGGAGAGAAAGGCCCATTCTTAGCAAGAATGCATGTTTTTGAGTATTTTTGACCAATAAAAACATGCAGTTTGATAAATGCAAAACAGATATGTTTAACGTCATACTGGGGCATAAGATCGCCATGGAGACAAGCTGACTGCAGACCGTGCACCAGAATAGTTACATAGTGCATCTTTAACTGTCATCTTTACTTTCCTTTTAGAGTCTGTGAGAGAAGTAAATCTCAACAATGTCAGCGGTTGCTTCACTCTTTACATATTTATGCAAATGTTTAATAATACAAAATACATATTGCTATAAATATTAAAGAGAAAGATATTCGGGTTCTTTCAATTCTCTGTTTGCTTTTATTTCAAAGTGGAAACCTGACGTTATTGTTTATCTGAATGGAATTGGACAAATTGGTTAAATTGCGGGACACTGTTAACATTAAGGCAAAACAAAAACAAAACAATCAAATTATATTCATTCATGCCAATTCATTTTTTAGAGTTTGCAAATAAATGTGTAAGTGATTGTTCTGTGACTACTGTTTGAACCTCCTGGTCAGCCTTCTAATAACCACCAACAGAAATGAAATAGAAAGCATAAATAACATGTAGACCTGTAAACAGCCCTGAACAATGATAGACTGATTAGGGCTTCAACATGCTGTTCTGCAATCTCATATTTTAATTCCTTGTATTGTCCTATGTATATATGTATATGCTTGTGCACAATTACATGATGATTGAATAAATCATTGATTCTATTTAAAGTGAACTCACCATTAGTTTGGCTTCTTCAGGTCTCTTAAGTTTTCATCAGAGCTTGGCGTGAGATTTTTGTGAAGGGGTTGTGCGAGTTATTTGATTACATTACTTGTAATTAAACAATATTAATGAAGAGGTTGTGAGAAATGGCAAGGTGTGTATGTGTGATGCAGGTGAAATAACATGCCCAAAAATCCTAAAGACTGGCAGAAAATGACTCCAAACAGCCTCAAAGCACCGCACATGTACATATCAGTGCATCATTCATCGTTTGAAGCTGGTTTGGAGCCAAAACCTGCAATGGCCAAAAACTAGATTTTTCACTAGGTCCAGGCCTGCCGTTTTTGGCACAAATTTGATCACATTTTGAAAATGCAAAAAATGGCACTGATTGCATCCAAACCACCTCAGACGACCCCAGATGTACATATTAGCGCATCATTTGTCATTTGAAGCCAGTTTGGGGCCAAAATCTGACATGTCCAAAAATTTGTTTTGGCTCAAATTTTACCACATTTTGAACTTTTGGCGCCAAACGGGGTTCAAATGACAAATGATGCACTAATATGTACATTGGAGTTGGTTTGAAGCTGTTTGGAAAGATTTACTGCCAGTTTTTAGCATTTTCAAAATTTGGTCAAACTTGAGCCAAAACAACAGGTCTGGTCCGGGTGAAATATCTCATTGTTGGCCATGTCAGGTTTTGTCCAAAACTGGCTTTATAATGACAAATGATACATAATATGTACCCCTGGAGTGGTTTGAGACTGTTTGGAGGCATCTTTTGACCGTTTTAGCATTTTCAAAATTTGGTCAAATTTGAGCAAAAATGTTAATTTTTGGCCATATCAGGTTTTAGCTCCAAACCAGCTTCAATTGACAAATGATGCACTAAATGTACATCTGGGGTGATTTGAGGCTGTTTGAAGGCATTTCCTGCCAGTTTTTAGCATTTTCAAAACTTGGTGAAAATTCAGCTGAAAGAGCAGGCATGGCAGGTTTTAGGCCCAAACTGGCTTCAAACAACGAATGATGCACTAATATACTCATCTGGGGTGGTATGAGGCTGTTTGGAGGCATTTCCTCAGTTTTTACCATTGAAAAAGTTTGGTCAAATCTGAGCCAAAAGGACAGGCATGCCTGGACATGGCCCAAAAGCTCATTTTTGGCTATGTCAGGTTTTGGCCCCAAAATGGCTTCAAGTGACAAATGATGCACTAATATGTACATCCAAGGTGGTTTGCGGCTGCTTGGAGACATTTACTGCCAGTTTTTAGCATTTAAAAAAATTGGTGAAAATTCATTTGAAACAACAGGCATGGCTGGACATGGTGAAAAAGCTCATTTTTGGCCACATCAGGGTTTGGCATCAAAGTGACTTCAAATGTCAAATAATGTACTAATATGTACATCTGGGATGATTTGAGGCTCTTTGGATTTGGATTTGCATTTCTGGCCACGTTTTAGCATTTTCAATATTTTGTCAAATCTGAGCCCAAACGAGAGACATGGTAGGACATGGTGAAAAAGCAAATTTTTGGCCATGTCAGCTATTGGCCCCAAACTGGGTTCAAATGAAAAATGATGCACAAATATTTCCATTTGAGGTCGTTCGGCTGTTTGGATGAATTTCCTGTCAGTTTTTAGCATTTTCAAAATGTGGTGAAATTGGAGCCATAACAACAGGCATGGCTCAAATGGCAAAAATGTTCATTTTTGGCCATGTCAGGTTTTGACCCCAAACTGGCTTCAAATGAAAAAATGATGCACTGATATATAAATATGGGGATGCTTGAGGCTGTTTGGAGGCATTTCCTCACAGTGTTTACCATTGACAAAACTGAGCCATAACGATATCAGCTGATAGAGCAAGCGTGGCTGGACATGGCCTACTAACTCATTTTTGGCTATGTTAGGTTTTGGCCCCAAATTGGCTTCAAATGACAAAATATGCACTAATATATACTGATATACTGATACTAATATATATCTGAGCCAAAACAGGCATGGCTAAACATGGTGAAAAAGGTGATTTTTGGCCTTTTCAAGTTGTGGCTCCAAGCTGGCTTCAAATGATGCAGTAATATATACATCTGTGGTTGTTTGAGGCTGTTTGGAGCCATTTCCTCACAGTCTTTTACCACTGACAAAATTTGGTAAAATCTAAGCCAAAACTACAGCCATGGCTAGACATGCCACAGCAACTCATTTTTGGCTAGGTCAGATTTTTGCCCTAAACTGGCTTCAAGTATCAAGAGATGCACTAATATGTACATCTGGGGTGATTTGAGGCTGTTTTAGATATTTAGTCAAATCTGAGCCGAAAAGACAAGAATGGCTAGACATGGCCAAAAAGCTAATTTTTGGCTATGTCAGGTTCTGGCCCCAAACTGGCTTTAAATGATATATGATGTACTAATATATACATCTGGGGTGGTTTGAAGCTGTTTTGAGACATTTACTGACAGTTTTTAGCATTTTCAGTATTTGGTGAAATATCAGCTGAAACAACGGGCATGGCTTGACAAGGTGAAAAAGCTCTTTTTGCCATGACAGCTATTGGCCCCAAACTGGCTTCAAATGACAAATGATGCACTAGTATATACATTTGGGGTGGATTGAAGCTGTTTGGAGATTTACTGTCAGTTTTTAGCATTTTCAATATGTGGTTAAATCTTAACCAAAATAACAAGCATGGCTGGACATGGTGAAAAAACTCATTTTTGGCCATGTCAGAACAGCTGATTGTGCATGTGGATGCATTTGACACCGGAATGGAACAGACTGAAATCTTGAAAAGAGATTTCACTAAATTATTTGAGGGGCTTGATAAAGTAGAGGTTAAGACATTCATCAGTGGACCTTTTCCTAAGATAGACAGAAGGAAGATGAAGAAATTTATCCGGCTGTTTCAGCTGAACACATGGCTGTTCAGTGAGTGTGTGCCCAGAGGATTGCACTACATTGAGAACTTTGATCTATTCTGGAAACGAGAGGACCTGTTCAAGGGAAATGGACCACACCTGAGCAGAGGTGCAGTGAGAGCGCTCTAAGGCACCGGCCTGGACAGGGTCCTGGGCCAGTGAGAGAAAAAGA
>KN474975.1:17270-38163 GCA_000787095.1 Periophthalmodon schlosseri
TGAGGACTGATAAGTAGTAGGCACTCTGCTGACATCTTTATTAGTTCAAACAAACTGTCACAGAGGAGCCCTGCACTCAGCGTATGCAGAAGGGGGTAGGAACTAGAAACATTTACGCAACTGATTTTCTTATACTGTTGGTATAAGGAATGTTACGTATGTAGAAATGATGTAATAGCAATTATTATTGATTTATATAATGGTCAAAAGAGAGCAGGTGGTTGTGGGTAAAAGTAGTTAGTTGTAGTGATCACAGTGGAAGTAGCAATATTTGCTGTAATGATAATGACAAGATTAAGACTAGATGTATTATTTTGTCTGTACTTTTGGTGACACTTTATCATAACTACTTATGATGCTACTATTTACAGCCTTAATAAAGACTTTTATTCATAATGAACAAATTGTTAATTAAGAAAGATTCATATGTAGTAATTCCTTTTAGGTTTAGGTTTCAGTTAAATAGTTATTAAGCCTGAAAAAATTATGAATAAACTGTTTATAATGCATTTTTTGTTTGCTTTATTTAAGTGTTAACATACTTTTCCTTCAATGATAATGGGGTGACAAATGTACTTTCACTTTCCCTTCTGCTATATATTATTGTCGTGCCTGAGGAAGCCCTCCCTCTCCCCTCCCTCTCCCCTCCCGCTCGCCCACCCTCACACAAATGTTCAAAAGGCTCATTACGCATCGCTGTCATTCTGTGTTACAATACTGCGCTCCACTGTGTGTGACCAATCTCCTATTATGTACTGTATGTCTGTGCGCTCTTCGGCTTTATTAACAAGGAAGAAGTATCCACTGATCCTGAGTGTGTGTACCCTGGAGGACTGGCATATGCAGTCCTTAGTTAGCATGGAAGTTCTCTGAAGCCTGATCTAGTCCTGAAGAATCCCCCGCTGTAGAACTATAGGGATCTCGGAAACTAAGACATAGAGCTCAGACAAATCCACTGTGATTCACGGTGTGGTGCTGAACTATAGAAATGCTTTAGAGAAATTTACATGTGGTTATGGTAGTACTATGATAGATATCCAGAGAAAATGGCTGTTACAGCCTGAATTGAATCGGAAAGTTACTAAGGTCTCTGCTTGCATAGTTAGTTTTTGCAAAAATATGTTTTTATGTCTAAAACGGGTACATTTCTAAATATCTTGAAGTTAGGGCTGCACAGTTTTGGGAAAAAAATCGAATCTGAATCATTTTTGAGACAAGTTTTGTGATAGCAATTTGCAATATATGTTTTAAAAGTTCTGTTCAGTGCACATTGATAACTGATCAAGTAATACAAGGATTCCATTAATTTCAGACCTTGTTTGTAGTGATCTGCAGGTGCAGTTAAATTGTTCTTTTAAAAAGACAGGATATTGTGATGTAAGTAATTGTATTCTTTGCAATTTGATAATTGCGCCAACCCAAATAGATTTGATTGTGATATATTGTGCAGCCGCACTTGAAGTAGTTGCAGTGAGTAGTACCACTACTACTAGTGGCAGTAGTGGTATATAATTGCAACGGTGCAGGAGTAATATTATTGCATTTGTTTTCCACAAGGGTAAAGATTTAATTGTATTAGTTCTTAGCAGAGTAATAATGTCTTCTCTTATCTAAAACATTTGGACATTGTTTTTGTGCACTAAGGCATAACTACAACGCTGTCACACAAGTATATAGTATATAGGCGCATTTCATTCTGTACCTCATGTTTTACTTCTTGCTTAAATGGATTTGAAGGCTAAGAAACTCACATAAAGCCACAGAAAAGTGAGTTTTTCTCCAGCTCACAGAGGACATCCTGCTGCTGCTGTGATGAATGACTGTGCCACTGTGGAAACATTACTTTCAGTTGTAAAAAGACATTTCCCTGGACTATTTAAATAGATCTGCTTAAACAGATCTGTGTAATGCTATAAGGGGGAGGTATAATTATCTTGCAACAGTCACATGAGGAAGAATGTGATAATAATTTTAAATAATCAGTTGGGATGTGGTGTCATGTAGCTGCAGATCACTTTGGAAAGTTGCCTTGATTGTCTTTACACTCATGAAAAAACGACAACAGAAGATCAAGCTGCAATGTGGTTTGCTCAGGTTCAAAGGCGTCTTGGCTACCCCCTGCCTCCTTCTCAAGAGCAGGGAGCAAATAGAGGCTTTCATCTCTTCAAAGCAGGACTACAGTCACCACACAGGATTCACAGTGTACAAGTCTTATAATCAACATTGTGTATATGCACTTTTACACAGTATTTTCTCTGGCCTGCAGGTGTCAGACCGATGTGACTATGTCTTCGTGACTGGGAAGGAGATGAAGGGCAGAGTAAAGATGATGGTAAACTTCACCTATGGATATTTGAGTGCTCAGCTGGAGCTCAGCGTGTGGATCCCTCGACTGCCCCTTCTGATGGAGGTCTCCGACACAGAGCTGAGTCAGATCAAAGGCTGGAGGGTGCCTATTACAGCCAGCACTCAGAGGTAAACACTACACTCTGCTGCGATGCTGTTTGTGTATGTTATCATGTCATGCAATAACACTAGAGAGGTATAATCGTACCACATGTGACTTTTGTTGAAAGAATCTTCTAAGTGGAACAGTTAAAAATATTACTGGTTCCCTCAGCTTACACTTTATATTTCGCCCCTTCAGTTTGTCTTGTTCCATTGTTCTGTGTTGAAGGTTAAAGCAAGGCTTTTGCAGGTGATACACTTGATTTCAATCACAAGAGCTTTAAATAAGATAATGATAAGTTCTGTGAGCGCTTCTCAGTGACAGCCTAGCTGATAACAAAATGGCTGACCTGTGCACATGTGCTGTCATTACAGTGTTGTGAGTGGGGCAGAGCATTATTAGAGCTGTCTGTGGGTCAGGCCTCTCTCCAGGGGCCTCATCACCATCAGCACCTCTGACAAATGCCACTGTGCAACACCGACCTGCAACAGTTGAAATCCACCGCCATAGTCCCCTATCAGTCTACCTGCTGTAATTACTGCTGGAACAGGTTGGACTTGGTCATCCCACGCATGCAGCAGTATGGCTGCTCTAATTATCCTACTCTGTCCTATTCTGAGTGACAGAGGGACAGCATCCAGTGAACACCATCCTTGTCTCAAAACGTCTCTCCAGCTGTGTGCTCCGCCTTTATCAGTGGGGACAGCCCCGTCGCACTGTCACAGCCCATGCCAACATGGCTGCTGACGGCACATACTTGTGTTTATTTCCCTGTCTTTAGCCAGGCTTTGTTTATCGGGGGATGACAGACATGACCTTGCCAACATTGTGCTTGTGGTGAGGACAGCCAGTGGTCCTCTGTGCATAGGACCAAGAGCAGCAAACAAGTTGAGGGCCTTTTCTCCATTAGGTTCTGAAAATTATGGACACACTGAGGGAACAATGCAGACATCTGGTCTGCTATTGCAAGGTCAGAGAGTTTTGGAGTATCCTGTGCCTCACCTCTTTTCACTAAGTGTTGTCAGATACAATCATCAAAGACATCACACTGTGCTTGTGCCAGTAGTGTACTACATGATCATTAATGAGTTGAATGGCCACTCTTATGTATATCTGTGAAGTCTCTTTTGTTTGCTCATATGTTTACACTACAGATTAGGGGGATGTTTTATTTTTGTCCAAATGACATTTGACATTAGAATGTTGCAGAAATCCGAAACAGCAAAAAGACCGCATGTTCTCCACAGGGCACAACAGAAATAAGCATGACACACACATTCTTATGCAGCCTCTGAAGTCAGAGCTGCTTCAAAGTGAACCAAGCATAAAGAAAAAATGCTTTGTGATGCAGCTTGTTCTCTGCACTGACTGTGATTTGTTTATTAGGTTAATCTTAGATTAGATTTGGAGATGGCTGCATATGCAATGGCATCCCCCATTTGTACTGGAGCTAAAGTGGCTAGACTTTACCATCAGCATCAGCAAAATCCATACAAAAAAATCCATATTAATATGCAAAATGTACTGTCAAGTGGTAAAATGTGTGAATTGTGTGTGGACTTTGAAGTAGTGAATGGAGTAAATAAATAACAGATTTCTAATTATGGTTCCCACAATTAGTAGGAATGCCTCAGTTATATAAGGAATAATTATTAACTGTGTTAAATGCAGAGAAATAAAGCTATCTTCTGTGATGGTGTTTTGGATAAGTTTAGTGTCACATTTTGTGAGATTAGCAAATTTGTTGACAGAGCATTTTCTTGTATACAAGTGTCCCGCAGCTCCCTTAAGAGACATTAAAGCCCAAGGATCAGTATTTTTTCTCCACCACCATATAAGATGAGACATGTACTTTTCTAAATTTGCAAATACAACAATTGTGTGCAAATGTAATGATAGTCTTGTAGCGCTATGACACAAGCATTTAAAGCTAGTTTGTCATTCTCTGGGCCATTTCCTATAGAGAAAGTAGAGCCTCTGTGGGCTGATTTATTACCTCCAGTAATAAAATTAGATTTGCTAGCAACCATTACAGCAATCAAGAAAGCTATTCAGTAAGCAATAAGCAGGTGTATGCACATTCACAGTCCAGACAGGCTGCTTCTCATTGCTGAATGAACCACACTAAAAAAGAAGAATGAACTCGAGATTGGACTGATATCCAGGCTTAATTAGCCCGGCTTCATTATTATGAGAACTTCAGAAACAACATTGTCTGCAGTCACTGTAGAACAGCCTTCCCCCCAAAAAAGTTTGTTGTTGTGTTTTGGCTCTCACATGACATAATCTACAACAGTGTCTCCACCTATAAGAAGATCCTTGTTTTGATCCGGGATGTTACATCTCATTTATTGCTCTGGTAACAGGAATCATTGGCAAAAGATGACTGAATAAGAATCATGAATTAAAAACTTGTATAGCCGCAGAGAAGGTCTCAACCTCAAGGGATTGAAATTTTTCATTTTTTCACTTGAACTCTCTGGACATTATTCACTGTATAGACTGTTTTCATGCACATTGTACAAAACATTTATAGCCATTGCGCACATTTTCTGTCATTTATTTGTTTTGTTTTATTGGACTTGCAGGGCGGCCAGGGACAGTGAGGATGAGGAGGATGAAGATAAGCGTGGTCGCAGCTGCACCTTACAGTACCAACACGCGCTGGTGCGGATCCTCACACACTTTGTGGCAGAGTCTGAGACACGGGGGCAGAGCAGCTACATGCTGGGCAGTGACTGGCAGGTGGACATCACTGAGCTTGTGTGGGACTTCCTCAAAGTGGAGGATGAGCACATTGTACAGCTCATCGACAGGAGGACTCTGGTGGGCAGAGGCTCCGGCATGACCTCGATACAGGTGGGTCAAAGTGTACATTACAAATTTATCTTTCACAAATGTCTTTTCTCTTTCACTACTAGAGTCATCACAAAAAGTCTTCATATTTGTGTGCGAGTATTTGAGGAAGATAAGAATTAGGATGGCTCCCTGATGTTCCCGATCAGTTTTTAAGGATTAGCACTGCTCTATCTGCACTGGCTGGATCATTTTTACAGCAAAACATAGATAATATCGTACAGATGTTTACCCCTGTTTTTCTAATTATATGTGGATATTTAACAATAGAATTTGAATCATTCACACAGTCGTAGTACTCTTAGTTGACGTCACATGTACAACATACCAAGAATTATGTAGTAAAATATATATAGTGATTATATAGCATATAAACTGACCAGTGCTAATGCTAATCTGCGACATTAAAAATTTGATTTACATTTTCAAATGGAAACTAATTGTGCCAGTTCAAGTTAGAAGAGCATTATGTTCATGTGAAAGCAAAGAAATTAAATAACTGTATATTTTGGGGCAGCTGTGAACATCCGCAATTTAACATAGAAGAGGCTTACAGAGAATGTGGACTGTGTGAATTTTATTCACCATGAAGGTGAAACCAGGGGCAGTGTCTGATGTCTGCACTGGGACCACTGCACTGCCTCAATGTCCAGCTCAGACAGGTGCAGTCTTGAGTGCCACTGTTTTTGAGATGGGCTCTCAGCAGTGGGATGTGCAGAGCAGCCCTTGTGTTTTATCGACTAGATTCAGCTGGAGAAAGGGAAGAATATCTGAATATGACATGTAGGAGGGTAGAGTGAGCTGTCCTCTGTCACTCCACCCTCATAGTGAAGTGCAATGTCTTCTTCTGTGACATTTACTTGTGTTTTTTTTACTATAATACTCTACATGTGCCTATAAGAGTATAAGGCAAGTCCTCTTTTATGGTATGGGCAGGTGAATCAATTCCTACTTATACTATTATTAATATTGTGTAGGTAATTTAATAAAGATTAGTGTGATTCAGATGAATAATAAAATCATGTAGTTTATAGACTACCCATGGATCACAACCATTGTTCCATTAGTAAGGACATAGCACCAGATATACCTGATATACATGCTTTTTTTCTGTAAAATCTTGTAACATCTTACCAGATTACCAGATACTAACAAACCAACAATAGCAAAAAGTATTACCTCCATGGTACATAGATGTATAATTGGCCAAACATGTCAATCAAATATTACTATCCAAGATTTATTTGGTGCTTGATACATGGATATATTGTTGACAAAAATTCAGTTCCTGTAAGGATTTCATGGTGTTCCCTCTGAACTACAGTTTCCATTTCTGCTAATTTCTCCTGGGAAAGGCCTCCCGAGTCGCTAGAGTTGAGAACAGGAAATGAAATTGCTTTCATGAACAGCCTATACAATAGATCAGGTCTCCATAGTGAGTTGGTGAAGTGGTAATTATATCAGAGATGTCAGATGTTATTGCCGAGCTGTCACCTCTGAATCTGAGGGAAATGCAAATAAAAATGAAAAAATGTGCTCTTTTGGCCTTGCACTAGGTGCTGTCCCCTTTGTCTGACTCTATCCTGGGAGAAAAGACCATAACTGTGGCAGAAGACAAAGTGAGCATCACAGAGTTAGGGGTGCAGCTGGTGACTGGACTGTCCATGAACCTGCAGCTCAGCACAGGGAGTAACCGCGCCATACTGGCCACTACAACTACACAAGAGGTGCTCACAAGTCTGAAGCAGGTTTGTACCAAGGAAGACAATAAAAGACAATAAAAAGGTTTTTAAATGGAATACTTTTTTATCTAGAATTGTAGATAAAACTCATATCACTACAACATACAATAAACATGTATTCACTTTTTGTTCATCTACAGTGATCCTAATAATTACTGAAAGTTCTAGCAAAGTGTATATTCTGCTATTTTCACAATGTAAAATAAACTAAAATTTGCTTTTGAACATGACCACTATCCAGAATACCACTCCTCCACCGAAGTGAAGTGTCCTATCTTAAGCCTCATCGCGTGTGTCAGCTTAGTGCTTTGATCTGCCCGTCAGCCCTGTCCCCGAGTCTCCCCACACGCTCTCTACATTCTTTTTCCTCTAAATGTGGAAGGACAACAAGGCGTTTATCCGAGCTATATCTACACACTGTGGAGATAAGAGGCAGCCTGCAGTCCTCTGTGTCACTGGGAGATATAGTGTACAGGCCTGCAGGGATTTGTCCTGTGGAAACATTAAAGCCAAATTATGAAATGTTGCAGCATGTCCCCAGAGGAAATCCACACTGACATGAGCCATGTTTAATGTTCTATATAAGCTTCCTCTTCTTTAATCTTTAAACAATGAGGTAACAAAAGCACACAACACAGCAAGTCTGCCCGTGATTTGCCGCTTCTATCTATACCATAAGAGCTTAATCTGATCAAATCTGAAAAAAGTTAACTTTTCTGTTCAGAAGTCATTTCAGTTCATGTGCATCTTAAATTAGGGGGTGCATTTTATCCATATCAGGATGGAGACTGTGTTTTACCTTGTTATGAACTTTATTGTCCACAGAGCCGCAATGTTCTTTTACAGACTTTTGGGTCACACAAATTTCCTCCCCAGGAACCTATTGAAGCTTACACAATGGAGTCCAACTTCTTTGGGCCAAACCTGACCTTAAACTGACTCAGAAGAAATGCAGCTGTTCTTGGATCAGAATATGTATGGGGTCATAGAATCCATCCAGGCTAAACCTTCTATTATATACCACATATATAATACATCACATTTACTTATGGCTCCGTCTCTGCAGGTCGTATTTATGAAAAGTTACATAGTACAAAGTAATACTTACATATTAATACTACTTTGGAACATACCTGATGAAATATTTAATTCATTAGTCCTATTAGTTGTTGCAATTTGAATTAATCTTTTAATATTGGCTCATTTAGGAAAAAGAAAATGAAATAGTTATAGTTCCTTTTCCTTACATTCTCCGTGTATTTTTCCCCAGGAGGCCCTGATCAGTGCCTGGCTGCAGTTCAGTGATGGCTCAGTTGCTCCCCTGGATCTTTACAACTCAGACTTCTTCATCCTCACCGCCACATCTCTGGACGAGGAGGTGATCACAGTGCACCAAGACCCCTCGTGGAAATGGCCCATTATTGTTACTGAGTCTGAGGGCCAGGGACTGCTGGTCAGGGTGGAGATGACCGTTTGTGAGATGTGCCAGAAATATAAACGTCGCAGCGTTTTGGCAGCAGGCAACTGTAACATCCGGGTGCAGTTTGGGCACGAAGATAGGAGCAGTGATTACGACGATATGGAGGCTCGAGGAAGGCCTTCACAGGACCGGACTGGCACTGGCACCCTCTACTACGGCAGCTCTATCTCCGACATGGAAGATGGAGTGCTACGCAGAGCGACCACCACAAAAAGTGCAATTATGCGTCGACCAAACGGGAATAAACTTTCCGATGACAGCAGTCAGGGGGACTTCACAGACTTTCCTGCTCAAGTCGACCTGCCACGTGGGCGCAACACAGACGATGATCTTATAGCAGCGCGGGGACTTACAGACTTGGAGATTGGGATGTACGCTCTTTTAGGGGTCTTCTGCCTTGCTATTTTGGTGTTTCTTATCAACTGCATATCATATACTCTGAAATATCGCCACAAGGAGCTTTCAATTGAAGGACAAGAGACGATGAACCATTCTCATGACTGGGTGTGGCTTGGTAATGACGCTGAACTGCTAGAAAGCCAGATTAGCTTGTCGCCCCAGCAAGAGGAGCAGACTTCCATGATAGAGTCCAGCAGTGGGCTTGAGGAAGGGAGTCATTTACTCAATGGAGGTACAGCACAGAAAAACATCCAGGGTCAAGTGCACCGAACATGCGATACCGGGGGCAAGGACAGCAAAGGGGACTCGCCAACTACTAAAAGGAAGAGAGTGAAATTTACTACATTCACCACTATCCCATCAGAGAGTAGCTACCCCGCTGTGAGCACACTGACTAGCAGCCATAGTCAAGACATTAAGTGGGTGTGCCAAGACGTGGAGCTAGAGGGCGCCAAGGAGTTACGCAATTACATGGAGAGGCTAAATGACAGTGCACTGATGAAAGATGTGGTGTGATTTCTTTAAACACTTGTAATAAGCTCACCCTTTTGCCTTTCAGGGGGAAGTTATCAAATTATAGATCAAACAAAAACTGCCAAAGCCACATGAACATTGATGACATGAAACTATGGACACTGGAAGGATTTATTTATATTTCCCTTTGTACCATACAGGGTTGTAGTAGAGTAATAACACTAGAACCAATGCAATTCATATAAATGGACTGTAAAGAGGCAGAAGATGGATGTTTAAACATTTTAAAGTGTACACATTAAAAATGATTTGAATTTTGTAAAAAAAAAAAAAAAAAAAAAAAAAGGATTTCAGTTTCAATGCCACTGTCAGTTTCTGTGATAAGACAAAGGATATGAATGAGGTGAAGGACGTGCATGTAATACGAATATGCAAAGCACAATGGTCTCAGTCCTTTTAGTGTCAGTGTCTGATCACTGTGTACTCACTGAAACATTGTTGTGTCCAGAGAGAATCAACTTCTTATTGAGTGAGCACATTTTAAGGCCATTTGTTCTCAGGGGTTAGTGGCAGTCTTATAGCATGCTACATCCTAGGCTTTATTATTACTGTGTATATGTAAACACAACACAGTCACTTTTCAAAGACACCAAACTGAATTCTGTTCAAAATAAACACTAGTTGAGTAGGTTAATTGTTTTTTCACCTTTAAAAACTAGGACTACAGATTTTTTTTATGGCTGTCAAAAAGTTCGATGATTGGTATAAGCCTTTTTATATTAAGTAATCTTAATTGTAATCTCATAGTATCTATTAAGTAAGTGGCAAAAGTACTGACTGCTACTAATTTAGTTTTCACAGAGTTCCAATATAGTTCAGGCACAACAACTAGTCATCTAGCACTCAATGGACAACATGGAAAAGGTGACATTTTTATGGCCAGTCCAGTCATAATATAAGGGCACTGCAAACTGTCTCCCACAGCCTCAAGCAAAGCTGACATGGCATAGTCTAATGTGCCAAGCCCCTTTGGGAGTAAATACACACAGAGATAATGACAGGCAAGGTGGGGAATGTTTTCCTTTTGCAAATGAATCTTTTATTATTCAGATAATTGCACAAATAATGTTCATCTGCGAAAACTTCCTAAACAAAAGCAGCCGGCTGAAAAATTGCATTTTGTTCATTGAATGTTATTATCGTCACAGCGGTGTCGACTGATTGCTTTGCATTTTGTGTCCTCTTTCATCAGAGAGAAAAAGTGTTCACATTATGTTAACCGTTGGCGCGGTATGGATCAGATTGTTAATCAGTGACTCAGAAAAGGTGGGTATGGAGGGTGAGGGGGGCACTTATGCACAGACTACCTGAGTGTAATTAGTGGAGCCGTTTCAATCAGAATTCTCCGTCGACAACACTCACCTCTGAATGAAAAATAAGTTTAGTGGTTTTTTTCACTTAACTCACTTTGTTCAAGTGGCTGTTGACTGAATCGTATCGGTAACATTGATCCTTCTTATGTAAATGGTAATTAGTGAAACAGTACAAGCGCAGGGTATTTTGAGGACGACTCACTGAGGTATAAACTACATAAAATAAACATTATCCTAGAGTGAAAATGCAGTAGCTTTTTCTATTTTCTACCCAAATACAAAAAAACAAAAAACAACACATACACTACCTATACATGTGCTCGTAAGCCACCACCACGACACAGTAAATCACTTTGTACCAGTGCCATATTGGAGGCAGGTTGATGCTGTGCTGTATGGCCCGGCAGGAGGAGTAAATGATCTTTCCCTGTACCTTTAATAGTGATCTTACCTGTATCAGTTAAAATGTTCATGTCCCCATTGCACAATTATTGCAAGTGTTAACCACAATTACATCAGTCCACATTTTACAGCCCAAATACATCACCTTTTTATTGCTTTTATCAATGATGTTTGGATTGTGACCGCAGTAGAGTCTCTTTAGGTCCAGGAGGGATTCACTTGTCAGCCACTAGGGGCATGATTGATGGAGGGCCTGGTGTAATTAAAACACTACAGTGACTTTGTGTGGCGACCATTGTGTCTTGTTCCAGTCTCGTCACCACAGCACCAAACCAATAAATCCCCCTTTCTCTCCTCTCCTGGGTAATACTCCAGACCTGCTTGGCTGTGGGACTTGTTATCTAATCATCAAACTTGTAGTATTCTTGGAGGGCAAAAAATATGAAGTTATTTTGTCGGCCTTGAAGACTTGGCTGACTCAAAATCAAGGGGGTCCAGCTTCCCCAAGCCGAAATCTTAAATAGGTTTTTAATTAAATTGATGAAGTGAGACCAACAAACTCTGGCTAATGGCTGGCTGCGCTCCCTGTGGTCCCAATGTGCAGGGTCTGGATTTGCAATTTCCAAATGATTATGCACCACTGTGATTTATGTTGCCACCTTTGAGTTCATTTTAAATCAGTCCACAGTCGTTTTACAGAAAATAAACACGTAAAAAAGAAATGTAGAGCTGAGGTGAGGGAGTAAAGGTTGGATTTATCAGGAAGAGTTTCTGCAGATAGAGCCAGGGGAGGGGAAAGACAAAAGCAGTCACAAACAAAGCATCTTCTTTGAACTATTGTCATGTAAGCTGTGGCTTGGCACAACAGTGTATTACTATGGCAAGGCAAGCTAGTAAACACACACTGTTTTGGAAGTGTTAGTATATTAGATAATTAGACTGCAGTAGTTATTGTTGTGTTTATGTGCACTTACAGAAAAGGGCAAACAGGGATCAAGGAATTCAAGTTTCAATTTCACAAGTTTCAGTATCATTTAATAGGTAAAAAAATATGTGTCTCTTTATTCAAGAAGTAGGAGTGGGTGATATGACAAAAATTTGATTTTCTAGAGCCTAGATCATGATATATAAACACAAAAACTTTACACTGTCTTTAAAGTGGAACTAAAAACTAAATCTACTCATTTTGCTACTAAAGTCTATATATGGTGTTTTAATAGTATTGTCTACTGTTCTCAGTCATTTTTGGCAGTTTTAGTGCAAACTAGGTATTTTTGCAGATTTGTGTGTGCTGCCTCCAGTGGCCACTGCAATTTCAAGTACTACATGACATCACGCAGGACTGCCCTGATTACAGCCAGGTGTTTCTGATTACAAACACATGCTGCAGGGGCGGAGTTTGAAGTGTGGATACCTATTAGACCAATATGTTCAGACCTTGGCCCCTCCTCCCCCCTCACTCTTTTCTTTAGTCCTTCAGGTTCTGCCCTGTTAGCTCTATTTGCAACATGGTTGTGGGAGGAGTTTAAGTGTTTAGTCCCACTTTAAGAGGTAATTTCAACAACCTGCTTCCTTTCAGAATTCACACTTCACTGCGATTGCTTAAATCCACCTGCCACTCACTCAGGCAGAGTGAGTGCCTGAGGAGGAAACGTGTGTTTTACCTTTATAGCAGCATTAAGCAAAAATGTGTGACATCACAAAAATAGTAAATTGTCAGAGTCAGTAATGATTAGATTTTTTTTATTTGCTCAGCTCTGCTAAGGTTCTCAAATGTTTGTTTTTTTTCTTCTTCTTTTTTTCATTGAAAATTTTAAATCAGATCATTTTATACTTCCCCTAACATTTGCCAGTGCTTATTACTTCTCTTTGCTTTGCTGTCGGCTTCCCCACAGGATACTGCATCTCATTATATTTTTTCTGTCCCGGAAACTTTATTCAAGTATTTGAAGATGCATATATGCAAAAAATATCCTCCACCATCATGACTCAAGCCGCTTTCAGCCAAGATCAAATAAGGTAGCAAGCATCAGATACAGTACAGTCATTTTTCTACAGCAGACCGCACAAATAGTATAGTATTGTATATCTGTGAGCACAGTGTATGGGGGCGACGCTGTAGGTCAGGGTTATGCCGATACACCTGAAACAATGGTATTCTTTAGAGCGTTTGGGAGGAGATCTGTCTTGATACTCGCTCACTTTTATGGGAGCCAAGGCCTATTCTGTATACACAAGAGGCTCTAAAGCTCGGGGCACCTGCACTGAACTCAGATAGATGAATGCAGTTAACGCCTTTTATGGTTGCTTATTTCACACATCATCTGTCTGAATGAACAACCCTTAACCCGCCTTGTACCCTGGTGCTCTGAAATAAAAAAATAAATAAAAAAAAACCTGGTACAAATATAGAAGGCACATGTTCCAGAGGATTGGGTTTTTTATGTTTTAGATTTTCGGTGTATGTTTGTCTTCAGTGGATCCAGAGGTCATTTCTAAGTTTAGGGAGCTGATAGTATGTGTAGTATTTATTCTTTTCTTGAAATGAAGGAAGTCTTTAAGTTTTCATTTATGCATTGTTAAGTCCAAAGGAAATATTCTCCAATAAGCTCTAGGATGTCTTCAGATTTTGAAAGACTAATACAATAATTAGTTGAGCGGAAATGAGACGATTAGTCCTGAGAGAGGAGCCAAACTGCGTGCTCTGCCTTTTCCTTAAACATTGTGTCTGCATTATCTTATCTTAATTAACAGACTGTGATGTTTTATAATCCTTACAGTACGACAAGAACATCTATAGAGGGCATCTGCTCTTGCATAACACAATACAAGTCTCCCCATACTCCTTTCCCTAATTTGATCATTTTAAGGCTTTATTGTCCTTCCCAGCTAAGTTAACATATCTTATTATCTTAATATAAAATATAGATGCATTTAGATGAGTTCCACTTGGGCCACATAAGGTGCAGATAACCACCCACCACAGAACGAAACTGGGACTAAACTCAAAACCAAGACTAGCCCAGGACTAAAAGACTAAAACAGAACCAAACCAAGTCTATATCAGGATTAAACTGGGCTCAAACCAGGACCAAATCATGGCAAGAGTGTACACGCCCTTAGACCCACAATGAATGACATGAATGATGAACAGAGCATTTGCCCACCAAGCGGAAGATTGGCCGTGATCCCAGGTAGCCAGTGAGTACTTTTGTTGTTGTGTCCTTGGGTAAAATACATTACCGCCCTGCCTCCAGTCTTCATATGCTGGTGAATGAATGAGTGTATTAATGAATGTGGGACAATGGATGGAAATTTGTCATCTTTATATTATCATGGACATACATTAGACACATACAAACAAATCATAATAAAACTGATGGCTTCTGGAACCTTATGAGAGAAAAGAATGATTCACATTATGGCATCAGCATAACACATCTTACTTCAAAACTCAAATACAATCTGAATATTACAATGTGTACAAGATGCTGCTCTAATAAAATAAGAAAATATTTATTTGTTGCAGCACAAAGTTCAACAGCAGGAGAAGTATGTAATAAAATCAAGATTAATAAAATAGACTCAAATCTGACTTGAATATTAGAAATATTTTGAATAAACAAGATTCAAAAAGGTGTAGTACAAGTAAAATATAATGATGATTTAATGATGCATAGGCAGGCTGCAGCTTTATTATTAAAAATGAGAATAATATGACATAAGCTGGTAAAAGTACGACAGTGTGGTCTACTCAATTCTGCTCAATAAATCAAATAAAATATTGTGACAGCAGCAGTGAAAGTCTATACCCTGCTGTTATAGCTGCCTTCATAACCACTAGGACGTGTCTGAAATTTCTCTTGACATGAAAAACAAGCTGCTGCTGTAGAATTATGACCCGGAGGTTTTGTGTTGACTTCAGACATCAAACTCAGTCCTGCTGACCAAATGTTGCAGGAAATGGTCTCCTCTGAACTGAATTTGAAATGATCGACCACCATGTGTAGATTTCAACCTGATGAAACTATGGAGAAATCCACTGAGGAAGAGGAAGCTCATTACATAAAACTGCAAAATATACTGGAGTAATTGTACATGGACATATAGAGCAACCAATGCATTCTAGTACAATTATATCAACACCAACTAGTACCACTAGTACTAAAATAAATGTAGAGATTTGATTTGGAGTAAAAGTGTTGACTGCCACTACAACCTTGTCACAGTGATCATTCCCACTAGTAGTACTACTATGTTGGGAAGAATATTTTTAACCCTGTAATGCCTGACCCCAGAAATAATGCACAGAAAATTCAGATTTCTTGAATCTGGAACCTTTATTTGGCCCTTTCACAAAAATTGGAAAAAAAAAAAAGTAAAAATTGTTATTAAATCATCTTGGATTGTCCCATGTACTGTGTTTTAATTGTTGTAGTGATAAAGGTATCCACCAGGGAGTGGAAGACAAGTATCAGACTGGGTACAAGAGGGTTTTGAGTGATGTTTTTAACATAAGGTGATGCATTAGGTCTCAGAAATGCTTGTAGAAAATTTGATGCATTTGGCCTTATAGGGTTAAAATGTATGTGATTACAGAATACTGGCTACCTGCATTAAAATGTGTTTTGTAACATATTCCGTTACATGGCACAGTCAGAGTACTGTATTCTGAATACTTCACATTGAGTATTACACTGCCCGGCCAAAAAAAAAGTCACCACCAAAAAAAAAAAACGTCACACACTCTAATATTTTGTTGGACCGCCTTTAGCTTTGTTTACGGCAGGCAATCGCTGTGGCATCGTTTCGATAAGCTTCTGCAATGTCACAAGATTTATTTCCATCCAGTGCTGCATAAATTTTTCACCAAGATCTTGCATTGATGATGGTAGAGTCTGACCGCTGCACAAAGCCTTCTCCAGCACATCCCAAAGATTCTCAATGGGGTTAAGGTCTGGACTCTGTGGTGGCCAATCCATGTGTGAAAATGATGTCTCGTGCTCCCTGAACCACTCTTTCACTATTTGAGCCCGATGAACCCTGGCATTGTCATCTTGGAATATGCCTGTGCCATCAGGGAAGAAAAAATCCATTGATGGAATAACCTGGTCATTCAGTATATTCAGGTAGTCAGCTGACCTCATTCTTTGAGCTCATACTGTTGCTGAACCTGCAGTAATTATCCAATAGTAGGCTCGTACCTACTTGCTTAGTTAAATCCAGGTGGCAACTTTTTTTTTGAGAAGAAAAATCACACACACTCACTTACCACTATTGTACAGTTTGAAGACCAAACAAACACCCCAATATGTTCCTTTGATTTTAGGAAAGTAACTGTATTCCAAATAGCATCACATGAAACACTTCCTGTAACAGAATACAGTTACTCAAAATGTGTATTGCGAATATGTATTTTCAGTACATGTATTTAGTTCTTCTCAACACTGATTACAACTGCTTACTCCTATCGCTACTGCTATAGAAACTCATATTTATATATCGTTACTCTTTTTCCTCCTCTACTAAGTGTAAACTATTTTCAGAATGAATTACAAGTAGGCTAATAATAAATTAACCCAGTAAAAAAAATATAAACTTCCCATATCAACAAAAAGCTGCCGTTTCCTTGGCTGGAACAAGGCTGTGCACCTCACACCACAAACAGTGAATATTCCTTCTTATAAATAAATGAACACAATCTACTTTAAGCCAGCCTAAGAACAACAAGAACAGTGACAGAGTAAACATGCTGCGCTGACACGAGGCGTTAACTCAAGTGTGGCATTTTTTAACATACATTTCATATACCGTGTGAGTAATGAAAAGGGGCATTATTTTTAATAGCAGCTGCCAGGAAACACGTCAGCACAGCTTGTCAAAATAGAGTACATGAAAACGCATAATCAAATCAGGCAATATGAGTCATTCAGGCTAAGACCTAAAAATAATCCAACTTAGCTCTCATTTTAATAAACTTTAATAGGCACAAATAAATCCACAAAATTATTCAAATTATGTAGAGCTAGGAACAGAAATAAAACTGAAATCTGTTAACAAATCAAGTGCACATTACATATATAAAACAGGCAGCAAAGCATTCAATTCAACAATAAAACCATGTCTTTGTACCACAGCAGATCACATTAAAATGAAGATTTCCTAAACATAACTGAGGTCCTGAGTTTTATCTGTGAATATGAAGCTAATCCGAGGAGTAAAAAGTGAAATTCTTCCACAGGTAAAGAAAATATATCACAGTACATGTCGAAATGACACATTACATACTCAGCCATTATAAAACACTGAATCGTATTTACAGTCAAGATTTTATGATGATTTCTATAATACAGTTTAACACAAAATAAATGGGTATTTATTAACATTGCTTGTTGAGATCAGAGTTTGTTACTAATTAGTTGTTTTTCATAGATCCAGTGGCTTTTCTGTTTGACCTATAATTCAAAACATTCTTCTAGCTACAGTATTTTTGGATAATGTCTCACTATACTTAATGGCCCACTTGACTTTATGGTTGATGCTTATAGTGCATTTAATAGTTATCATTTACATATATTCATTGAGCCATTGTAATTATAGCGAATATATGTAAATGATGGTAGCTAGGACATCTCAGCACATAGTTTTAACTGTCTATGTCACCACAATATTAAAAATATAAATTGACCAAATTCTTAAAACATCAATTCAATTTACACTTTGAGTAAGCCGTATTTTCTAAAACTTAATCAGACCAAATGACAAGATAAAGATAGTAACGTAATTATTCAAATACATCCCTCTAATAAAAATATATTGCAAGTACAAAAACGTCACTAAATCAATTTTGAGCTCAAGCTTTAGTGGTTGAACATAATGGCCTTCTCAGTGCTTACAACTCCCCATAAAGAACAGCTACATCAAATGCACTGACCCCTAACATTTCATAACATCATTTGTTAACCCGATGATACACAACAAGGCTAACATCTAAAAAGCTAAAGGTAACCATTAAAATCATTAATGTCCTTGTCAGAAAATACTGAATACTGGAGAACAACTGGCTGCAATGCCTCATCCAAGTGCAAACGGTTAAAAGGCAAAAACAAAAAGGAATACATCCTAAAACACTATCTATAAGAGGCCTGTGTCTGTAAAACCATCATTATTATAAAGGTGACAAAGCACCCCCTCACAAAAAGTCATAATATTTAAATTTCTTGGGAGTCATTCTCTTACAATAGGCTAAATGTGCTAAAGTACCTTCATAAAAACAGTCTTTGGGAGTAGAAAAGGCACGTATGGTGATGGGTTGTGTGTGTTGAGGTCATGAGGAGATGTGGCTCTGTCGTCTGCTCCCGGATCGACCCTTCTGCCGTTCGTATTTGACCGAGACGATAAGGAAGACCAACAGAGTGAGGCCCTGGATCCCCGCCAGCAGGAAGAAGTAGTAATGCAGGGAGCAGTCGTTAATATTACCTGGGGAAAAAAAAAACATTTTTTAGGCAATTAACACAGTAATGCATTCATTAATATTGACTTATAGTTATGAGTCTATTGTAATTGTATAATATTTAATAGTGTTAATCTGCCAACTGTCAGAGGTCTCATTCTGTTTTAAATGAGTCACATACTTTGCCATCCACTCCTATAGTTCAGCGTCCATCATGCTCATGCAACGAATGAGTGAGAGACCAATTATTCTGAGGTGTGAATTCTTAGAAGATGCATGAAAACTTGAAAGAAAAAAGCCATATGGACCATCCGTAAGTAGAACTGAGAATTCAAATTAGGAGTAGGCTAAATTGTTCTTTTATGTAAAAAAAAACAAAAAAACAAAACACACATCAATAAATGGATGCCCAGACCAAACGTTATAGACAAGTGCTGTATGCAATCGCTGCAGAGTAAGTTGCAACAAGTTAAAGGCATAAAAGACTGACTTGAAATGTGCATGGCATCCAAAAGCAAATGTGTCAGGAGTTTAGATTGAGGACCGGGTGAGTATTTTTCATGTCTCCCACATGCCGATGAAACCCGGGGAAAGCTCAGTGCCACTCACACACAGATACAGGGGCTGTATTGATGATGTGGGCTCTCAGCTCTGATTCCAGACACTAGTCTTTCATCACTATTAGAGCGGGGCTTCTGAAGGGACTCCGAAAAAGGAGCAAAGAAAACATAAATAAACTTGAGATTCCGCTTTGATTTGAGGAGACTGAAATATGGCTGTGATCAGGAAGTGAAAAAGGGAGAAGGAAACGAATTTCTAGGTATATCCGTTGTACACTAATAAGACATAACATTATGACCACCTGCCTATTACTGTATTGTTGGTCATCAAGTTGCTCCATACACTACAGTCTGTAGTGCATTGGTGGCTTTAGAATAGAGCCATAATGAAGAGACTTGTGATCAATGAACACATTTCAGTGGTAATATTCTACTTGCTGGTGTATAAACATTAAATCAAACTCAAGTAGTGCATTCTTTTCTGTCAAATGTTTAGTGATCTAGGACAGTTTCAAATGAATTTTCTGTTTCTGACACTGGGGAGGTCAATCTCATTCAGATGTGAAACTCAAGAGGCCAACAAACAAATGCTGTTTTTGTGTCACGGAGGCTTGCAATGTGAAGGGAAAGCAGACACTTTTACATTAGTCACTGCTGGTGGAGTAGGCCGACAATAGGATTGGTTTCAGACAGGCTCCGGCCTATTGACCATGTCGTGTAATGGACTCGAGGCAGCAACTTTTTTGGCTACTCTATTCACTTCAGCTTCTAGTACACACAAGCAGATAGGTGTGAGTGGAGACAGCTCCTCTGACAAAGGTGCTGATTGTAATATTCACCTGAAAAGAAACCATTTCCTTGCCTGAGATCCAGAATACACACTTCTTCAGTACTTTATGAAGATGTGAGTCTGGTCACCAGTGAATCTCCCCGTTTTCAGATGGGCGTAATTGACAGGTGAATTAGCCAATCAGGGACATGCATTGTCCATCCGTATCAGAAGGCTAATTCATACAAGCTAGTATCAAAACTAAATATTTATCGATGCAAAAAGAAAATCACATAAGCAGGACAAAATCTGACCTTTCCTTAACAATTTGAGAATGATCTTGGGCATTATCAGAACTAGTATGAGACCACATGGCTATATAAAGAAAGTATGATTATTTAGTGTTGAAATTTACCCTCTTGGAAATCAGAATCAAGTATCAAGCCTATTGCTTAGTATCAAAATCAAATCTGAAATGTTTGCACCCTAACACTGTCTAACGAGAGTAACCACCTGTGTGCTTTACATGGTCACTCACTATCAAAGCAGTAATGTAAAATGTCACTATAACAATCTCTGTGTGATAGTCCTATCATTTAAAGTGGAAACAAATACAATATAAATGCATCCACATGAGTAACTGATGACTGAGAGATCCTTGTCCATTTCTGTTGTGCAGTGTAATTTGTGAGGCCATGGAGCTTTGATCTGAGAACAGAGAGTGCCCTGATCACTGAACTTCCACAGCACGTTAATGGAACCAGTGGGCAATGGAAAACCTGACATTACCTTTGACCCCATCACACATTTGAACGTATTATATTGTCATCTTATGCTTGTCATCTTACAAAGGGTTTGATCACAAGAAACAGATGGGAGAATTGTGTTCTTTGAATAATTCATGAATCAAAAAAAAATATGCTCAACAGAAGAGAG
>KN474975.1:38243-61462 GCA_000787095.1 Periophthalmodon schlosseri
CTTGAGTTTTCAATCGATAATTCACTTAAACAGATAGTCAAGCAAGCATACACTCCTGGGGTTTTAATTAAGATAGCAGCATGCAGTGTTTTTCTAATAATAAGTCAATAATGTAGAGCAGAACCCTACCACACACAAACGGTTTAGACTTTAGCAAAACGTTTCAAAGGAGAATTAAAGTGTATCCAAGGCAGCGGTATCTCCAGCAACAGCCCACTCTCAATTGTGTCTTTGGCAGGTACCGAACGTCAGCGCTGAACCAATCCTGATTGAGAACATTTTTATTTCACAAATCTCCTTACAGCAGCCTAGAGATTATTTTAGGCAACTCAATGTCAACCTTTTTGTACATTTGAAAACTAAAAATAGCAAACAAAATGAATCTCAAAAGCTTTCTCATTTTTAAAAGAATGAGGAAATTATGCCATGCTTCAATTTGGTAATGGCAGTGCTCCGCTCCAAGTTCATAAAACAGTATATGAAATGGGTCCTCCTTCAGCCTTGACCCCTGGGACCCACTTAGCTGCTAGGCTGTTTAAAAATATGGGAGGCTAATTATTCCAGCTAAGAGCTAAACAAGGGTGTTGCTGATAAAACCATTAATGAAAGTCATAAATATGGCAGTTATGAGCAAAATGCAGAGTAGCAGAAAAGAAAAGGAAACAAGTCAATATCAATTTAAAAGTTAAAATGGATCAATTTATCAGACCATCCATTCAATAACCTGGAATTCTGTGCTCTCACGGTCCTCAGCAGCTGCCTGAACACCGCCAGAGAATAAATGAATCTTTATTTTAGATCAGTATTGGAGAGAATTATTTTCCTTTAGTGACCATAAAGTCCAAGACCGGATATCTAGGGTTACATATGATTTAGGTAAAATATGCAGCAAAAAGGGCATTTAAAGCAGAGCCCTTTGAGACAGAGGTAGAGATCATGCAAAATGTGTCAGGTGTGACATTCAAATCCTCCAATGAAACTCTGACATTTCTCCCAAATTATGAGCTGTGAGAATATAAAATATGAACAAAAAAGCCCACAGCGATTGTTATGGCCATTTCCTGTCACATGACCAAGCCCAGAAACCATTTACCTGAACTGAATGACACAGAAAAAGGAAGGCAAATTAATTCAGTCCTAGAAACAAAAGGCTTCTCCTGTGCAGCGGAAATACACTTGTGAAGAGAAGAAAGGTTGAGCTTGGATTGACTTGGGTCTCGGGTTAGAACGGCAGCTGTGTCTTTGACAGCAGCAATATGATGGCCTTATAGCAGCCCTACACCAGAGGAATACCAAATAAGAGTGTGATAAATGGCTATTCAGGCCGAGGTAACTATAGGAGAACAGTGTGTAGTAGCATCACAGCAATCAATAACTTGTGCTGCTCTCTGTAGTCCAAAGACCAGTGCATTCATGGTTGTGGGTTAGTTGCTCGGCAAGTCCAGTATGATAGATCTCTGTATTTTTATACAGAGAAATAACAGTCTGGCCCCACTCCCTCTGTTGCACCTCAAGCCAGGCCCAAACACTACTGTGCTATGAGATTTTTTTTCACTGACACATGTGAAACGAAGGAGCTCATTAGTAACTGCAGAGTTCAGTCCCCTGAAAAACATTTTTTTCTTTTTATTGTTTTGATATTGATGGACCATGCATTTCCCTGATGGGACAGCCATCTGAACTTCTCCATTACTCATAAAGTAATGGAGAAGTGTGTATTCTGGATCCCAGACCAGTGGGTTAGGTAAAGTTCTTTATTCTATGGAAAATGGTCTAACAAGTTCCATAATGTAACAATGTTTTTGCCTCACCACAAATAAATAGGGACAAGAAAATGTTAAGAGCAACGGCCCTACATGAACTCTTTAGGAAATAAAACATACAGTATCATGAAGCAACCATTTTGCCAAGAAAAAGATACTCTCCTAAATGGATTTTAAGCTTTGCACTTGACACTTATGTCGTAAGAAGGCCATTTATGTGGGATTTTGCATATGCTTACCAACATTTAAGGCGACAGGGAGCTCTGGCACCACAGGAGTGCTGTGCCATCTCCATGTATCGCTCTGGGGGCAGCTTTACTTAAGAGGGAGCAGGGCTATGTAATCAGACCTCCAGCCTGTGATTAATGTTCTTCATCTGTCTTCAGGCCTGTGCAGCTCGGGACAACTTTGGAAAAGCTCACCCAAGATGCTGTTTACTGCACACCGCTTTTGCCTGCAGCCATGGAAATAAACTTGAATCCATCGCACCTAGAGAGCCATGTGACGTGCAGACCTACTTCTGAAAAAGCTGAAAAATAGTCACCACATCTTGCTTACTTTACTTTGACACATGTCTTTTAACTGTGGCCACGAGGCTGTTTTCTTCCTCTTCTCGGGCTCACCTTAAAATTGCTTGTTTTGGCGAGTAAAGAAATAATCTTACAGGCAATCTGCTCCAGTTAAACTTCCCCTGAAGAGAAGGGAGAGTGAGCTAAGGATGGATTTATGAAGCGTGCCTAGCATCTTCCAGTGCTAGCATCATCAAAAGCAGCCCACTACCTGTCGGCGCACTGTATTAATGAGCTATTAGGTGTTTGTGGATAAACAATTTACAGTGCTGGCTTATTTACCGCATGCTCAGTGAAAACTACATCTGGGTTGGGAGCCCTGTCTCGCTGGGGAACCCATCCATCTGCTGCTACCACCTTCTTTTCATTCCCTCACATAGACAGATTTACACACACCTTTTGTAGTTAAGCTGACATGCCTATTTGTTATGGTACGCTCTCTTAAAACAACAGGGCTGAGTGTTGGCCCCGCCCCAAACCTCTTATTGTCTAATTTACAAACTCTTCAGAAGGATCTTATATCACCACCAGCTACGATCAAGGATGTTTCAAGACAATTACTTTCTGCTCTTAGAATTAGTACAAACCATTAAATTCAGTCCATACAAACAGGGAGGTACAGTAGTCAACAATGCACTACTTGTGTACTTAACAGCTTCAAAACAGCATTTCAATGACAAGAAGTCAAGAAGATAGAATTATCAAACACTATATGCAGAGTGAACCCTCAGTTAAGTTCATCCAATTGTCTATTTTATGAAAAATAGACAATTTATTAGGTCTGTTCTAATGTGGTCAGAATCAAAGGTAACCCAAGGGAGGAAGAGTGAAGAATAAGCAGGATTTTGAAAAATATTTTAAAAATTCACTGCATCAAAGTTTGCGCCTCATGGGGCTGCACAGAAATAACAGCAGGATTGTTAATAATATATTGATTAGATTCAAATTTGGGAAAAAGCATTAAGTGGTAATCCAAGTGCACTAAACAAGTCAAGTATGTAACTCTTTAAGTTAGTAAATCCTCACCAAAGTCTTTATGAGAGGACATCCATCCAATCTGGGGCAGGGAGACAATAGCCAACAATCCAGAGCCGACAAATGAGCCAATCCCAGAGAAGAAGAAGAACAGTCCCATGATGGCACTCTGCATGGACTTGGGGGCAGCAGAATAAGCAAACTCCAAACCTGCAACATAAAGACACAATAGAAGTAATGTCTGTTTTACTGCTAGTGACAACATACTGGAGATATTTAATACCACCATGTCAAGATGGAAAAGTAGTGACACCAGGGAGATATGCAAAGACAAAAACATAACATTTGCGTCTTTAGTGGCCCAGGAAAGTGCCTGCCTGCCAGCTGACATTGATAATTTCATGGCACCTCAAATGTGATTTTTCAAATGAAGCCCTATAGCCATGTCTGTCAGTGGAGATTAGGGAGCTGCGTGGAAATACATTTGCCTTTTAAAACCTTTCTTGCCTGCTGACATTGTACAAAATAATGACTCTACTTACAGACATAAACAGATTTGATACAAAATTGTTGTAGAAGAAAAGGATAAGGAGAGGGCAAAGGGAACATAAAGGTAACAAGCATTACCTTAAGCACACACATATCAAGTAAAGCATGAACAATAGGCTGCCTATTTGTGGCCATGGTACATGACTACTGGACTTACAGTAGGATATTATTATTTAAATATACATTGATAATAGATTTGCATATACATGTTCTATTATTCAGTCAAGTAGAAGTGACAAATTCCCTGGCATTTGAAGTTAAACATATTTAGGTAGGGACAAGTTATTGTTTGTTATTGCATATTCAAGTAGTACCACTCTTTCTATCACTGCCAAGTGTTAAAAGGAGTAAAATATTTAGTTACTTTCTACATCAGCAAAACATGGTTCCAACAAGGTGACATCATGTACAATAACTAGAGTCTAGACCATAAAAGGTGAAATGAATTGCCAGTGTGGAAAGAGAGCTGGATTGCTTGAAATCTAAAAATTTAAATAGTCAATCCAATAGAGAAACTAAAGATTAATAGTTGATATAATTTTGTTGGCCAACTGCTCCTGGTTTAGAAAAAACAGCCCTCATACTTAGTGAAATGTGCAAAATGAAATACTATAGTTTTGTTAATGTATGTTAGCCTCATTCATTTGGAAAAAAGGTCAGATGCATTAAATGTATAACCCAATCTTTGTTTGTCAAATAAAAACAATCTCTAAAAGAAGAACATGACCTTAAGTAATAGCATAATGCAGGATGACTCAATCATAGCTAGACACTTTGGCAAATGTGAATCACTGAGGTAATTGAAGCCTGGAGTCAACATGGAAAAGGCTTTTTAAACAAACAACATTTCCATTGATTTTCATTCTGTCTAGTAGCATAAACTGTAGGATAAATACTGCCGACATCTTTAACATTGTGGCGCTGTATGCTTTTTCATCTTCCTTTTATTGGAAGATAGCATTGTAGCTGTTATTTCTAATCGTGTCTGACTCTGCTGCCTCTGCTTGAAACAACAATTTCTCACATTGTCACATTACAGTGTTACTGGGAACATTTTTCTACTTACAAAGCCTCAAATAAAATGGTGCTTTCAGTTCTGGTTTTGAAATGGTACGTTATCCACTTGCAAATATGTGTACTGTATACAGTAAAGATAAGGGCTCATTGAACACCATCACTGTGAACCTTCACAGAGTAGTATTTGGAAAATGGATGGCTCACATTTTAGTGAAAGATGAAGAGGTTTTGTATTCTTATTATGTTGTTAAATCAGCATTTCAGTTTCTTTCAGTTTGTTGTCCATCTCCTTGTGAGATTGAAACAGTGAGCAGTGATTGTGACTGTACAGCCAACATATTCTTTATTTATTCCCTAAATAATGCAACAACAAATGAGACGTTTCAAATTGGATCCTAATATCCTTCCTAATTAAGTGCAGAAACCTCATATTTAATGTTCCTTCCTTTTTGTATATAGTAATATGTCCCCATAAGGAGACAACTAGCTTTGTAAGGTTTTTTTCTCAGTTAAAACAAGAAAAAAGGTTTTGTTTTAGTAGTTTGATCAGAGCTTATGGTAAAAACACACACACATCAATTATGAAGGATTTTCAGACTTGACATAATTTAAAAAGGTTTCATTACCACGTAAGATCAGGTTATTGAGAGTTGTGTGCATGTGCACATTTTTTTTTATAATTGTACCGGATTTTGACACAAACACACATAAAAACATTAAAACAACTGTACCTGCAATGCTGGCAAAGATTTCACTGATCCCGATTAAGACGTACTGAGGCACTTGCCACCATATTGGCAAATCTGCAGCAAAGTAAGTTACGTCACCAAACTCCTGGTCGATGGTGCCATTTGTTTTAACAATCTGCAGACGCTTGGTTTCCAAAATTCCTATGAACAGAAAAAAAACATTGTTAGATAGGTCAACAGTAAAATCTATTTAGTAATTATAAAACTTAACACTGACTAAGTATTCAATTGGTTCACAAATTATGTTCATTATTCACAAATTATGTTCATTATTATTCACACATTTAAATTACTTGCTCCCTCGACAATAGGTTAGGCTATTTATAAGACAAACTTACTTGCAAATATACAAATAATTATTTCTTTGTTCTGGTTACTCAGGGAATGCCTTGCAGAGACAGATTTCTACCCTTAATACTTCATAAAAAGTTGTCGACTTGTAATCCGGATATCATTTTAATGCTAGTCTTCTTTCTCAAGCCATGTGGCATCTGGACAGCTTAGAGCAACACTAAGCTATAATACACATTCACACAAAACATTCACCACTGCATGGCCACATGCAATCCCAAGGAAAAAATAAAGATGCTTTTGGACACCTAACAGTTACTGAGTTCTGTCCAAGCGGCTTAGTAGAAGACAACATTTAAAGGATTTGATAAAACATGCATTAACCCACATCAAAAAATGAGTTTGAAAGCTGTGCCCACTTTGAAATAGCTGGACACTGAAAAGAAAGGGGATCAGAGACACCCTTGTGTGGGCTGGAAGGGCTACCCAGCTGTCCTATGTAGTACATGTCAGGATGTGCTATGAAACCATGTGAAATATTCCTGCAACACTGTCAGTCTACTTTTGGTCCTTTTAGAGAACTCATCTTTGAGTTTGTGTACAACATAATTTTGGCAATGGGACAGGCAGACAAACAGAGAGAACACATAGTATGTCAGCTGACAGAGATGCAGTTCAAAGTACAAAAATGTAAGGCAGCTTTCTGGAGAGAGTAAACAAAGCAAAGCAATGCTACTGATAAACAACCGCTCGCTGCCTTTGAAAGCAGGAATTTCATGTTAACTCTGCATTGAAAGTTCTTAAGGCTAGGTTAAAATGACATACCACTGACTATTCTACACCAAAACATCACTATACTACTTTTTTTCAGTTTAAAAATTACAAAAATATTTTCATGATACTAATTTCTATTATGTGAAATAAAATAAGATTACACTTCATTCACAAATAAAATAAAACTAATGATAGCAGTTGTATTGTGAAATATTTAGGAATACAACATAGAGACAACATAAAATGCATACTAATCAATTAAAGACAGATGAAGGATGCCAATATAAACTGCATAAACCATTATTACTCAGTGCTTATTTTAAAATCAATGTACATCTTATTTCATTAAGGTGAGAGTAGAATATGTATGTAGTGTGGTCTGCATATACTGATAGATATTTCTTCAGGGCACTTACAAATGCAGCGTAACCCCATCAATCAATATTTAAAAGGTCATTAATGACAGAACATATATAGTACTTTAGAGAAAGGGCAATGGTTGTAGAATATATAGTGTAATGTGCATCAATTCTCATGAGTGTCACTGATTTGCTTTCCTTCAGCCTCGAGGCAAGTCTCTCTCTGGCATTCTCAATATAGCCTCCAAGTGTAAATGGAGCTAGAGCAGTGGCAAGTCCGACTGATACTTAATTTCTACAATAATCTACACTCTTATTGTGCAAGCACCACCTCTTTGTGCACGGGTTTACACGCAGGAACAAAATGGGGGCGATGTCAGTGTTACTTTTGTTTATCACTTATACGCTTACTCTGCTGATTCCTCTAATTCAGTATTTCCCTGGCCTCTGCAACATTAGACACTTGCACTCACCAGCCGCCACAGCAGACCACATGACAAAGAACATTCCCACTGCGATCCTCTTGAGCGAGGAGGGCAGCAGGCCGCGGCGCTTCAGCATGGGATCCACCACTCTGTCCTTAAGGGGGATCAGCAGAAGGATGAGCACTGCATCAAACATGGTGAGCCAGGCCGCAGGGAACCGGAATATTATCTGAGGGAGAGAAAGAAGAATAAACTATTAAAAGTGCGCACAAAAGAACAAAGAACAATACATGGAATAAGTCTGTTCCAACACAGTCTGCCAAATGTTTCAGAGAACACAAGTCCTGTAACTCTATGGGAACAAGCTTTGGCTTAATACACCTTTGGCACCCCCAAGTGGTCAAGTCAAACATAAGCATATGAACCAAATATAATCAACAATGTAAGATTTCAAATCTTATCCCAAATTATTAGTAAACAGTACACTCTCATATATATCTACATGTATGTAAATTTAATGTTTGCCATTGTGAAGAGTGATGGCTAATAGTAAATTGTGCATGTCTAGCTGCTTTATCCAACTACTTATAATGAAAAAAATGTAGGTTTACAGCAGACATAAAATAGCACTAATATTTTATTGAAAAGGCTTAAAAACATTTGAGGTTTTGTGAGAAATGCCCTCATCCACTATGAATTACATGAAGATCAAAAACGGTGGAATTGTATTAAATCACAACAGAATCATTGAGATGTGTCAGGTGAGGTGAAAGAAGGCAAAGGCATCTAATCTCACTTCCTGTTTGATGTTTCAGAAGTGTTGAGACCGGAGCTAAAATGGCTTAGTTCTGTTTTTGTAGCAGACATGTTGTGAGAAGAAATAACCTTACACTGTCAGTGGTTTGAAAAATAAGTATTATATATAATTGCTTGGATAGTCTGCAATTCACTTTTTATATACCTGAATGACCAAGTTTAAATTTTAAATAAAATGTACAGTACATCAAATACAAAGATTTAAACAGATATAAAGTGGAATTGGCACAGTGAAGAGATAAAATCACAGCCAGGTTGCTAATCTGTGAGGTATTAGTAGTAAATCAAGTTGTGTCTTAATCCCAAAGGCATCCCATATACCTCCAGCTGTTACATGCCATTGTATGGCAGTGACCTACTCACATTTACAGTTCAGCAATGATTATAGTCATTCAGATACTTTTAAAATGAATTTGTATTAAGAGGGAAATTATATTCTTGATCACCATGATTGACTTCAAAAGAAGTTTTGTACATGCAGTGTTACCTTGTTTGAGTCTGCAGTACTGTTGGGAGAGGGAATATAAGGAATCCTCAGATGTAGGCTCTGCAGGATGTAAGTTGTCTGCATCTGCAACACAATAAAATTAAAGTCACAGCATGAAGTAAATCTATGTCTTATGAGCACCAAGACACCTGCTGGAAAAATCATTCTGCAACTACTGCTTATGCTAACACAGTAAGGTACAAAATAGCTAGAAGTCTCTATTAATATTTTAAACTAAACAATGGCTGTGGGGCAAGACAGGAGGCACAGATAAATATTATGATTTGCAGGAGACGAAACCGTATCCAGAAACACAGTAAATACTGGATTTAGAATAAATACAACTTCTGCTGATAGATCATACCTGGAAGTAGACAGTCCAGTATGGGATGAGAGCGAAGAAAACTGGGAGGATTTTCATCAGTGCTTTCACTTCCTCAACTTTGTCCTCAGGAAATTTCCCCCCATATGTCACTTTGGCACTGTCCAGTACTGAAGGTTTGTTGCTTCAAAGACAGCAGAAGAAAAAAGTAATTATTTTGAAAGACCTGATTAATAACATATCAGTAAGCTAGTGACAAACAAAGCTCTGTCCAAAATAATTTTTAGCATGATTTTTGTGTTAATTGTACTTTAAAAAAACACATGCACATAGATTCATTTGCACTGCATTAGGTGTTACAATATGACAATCAATAACAATTATATTCTTCAGAATAAAACATTGGGCTGATGCACTGGTAAAGTGTGAGCAGACATCTTATTTTATGTTCATAATAAATGCTAATAATAAATATTTATTTTATTTTAAATATTTCATATTTTATTTTTTTCAATAAACACATGACTCACCGAAGCAGGTTTGTCTCTTTGGGTTTCTGAGAACAGCAGGCAAACCCCAGAATTTTGAACATATTTGTGAAGGCACTGCCATCAGCTGGTTTTGTGATAAACACAGTACGACCAAGTAAGAAGACAATAAAAGAAATTCCCAGACACACTGTGGGAATAATGTAGCCAGCCTCAAAGCTAGTATTCTGCTGGATGTAGGCCACACATCCCAGAGACAGAATGGCTCCAAGGTTTATACACCAGTAAAACCAGTTGAAGAATCTGCGTGTCGCTTCTGGGCCTCGGTCTTTGACCTACAAAACAATACAGTAACCTAGATAACCTAGAAGTAAAAAGTATTTGACAGGGATTTCTGGATTATGAGACATAAATTAGTTCATCAGTGATGTTAAAAAAACATTACACCAGTACAACCATTTGGACTGTCTCCATGTAATAAAGTGAACAGTGACTAACACATGTCTAACAGCTATAATTGTAAACTACATTTAAAGCAGAAGTAGATTTTCTTTTTTTTTTTTTACGCAGACACAAATAGCAACTTTACATTTCCTCATTAAAGTGAAAAGGGTGTTTTTTTATATGTTTGATATTACATACAAGATATCAAAAATACACATATGCAGATTTTGGTAATCTGGCTGCAGGTAACTGCAGTAATGTCAAATTACAGTTTATACATTTGCTGACAAAAGCTCTCCATTAGGGTTAAACAATGCCTTGATAATTATACCAAATGGGATTTAAGGAATTTGTGTAGACGGATGAGGAAACAATACAGCAGATTTTTTGTTGTTCTTGCATCTTAAGAATATAAAAGAAAGTAATAACTTTTTAAACACAACTTTATGGAGGTTTTTGAAGTTGTTAAATGTGGTATGTGTATGTATGTATGTATGCATATCAAAGTGAAGTGTCATGTGCAAGATTATTTCCTATCACATGTTTGGCCTCCATTAAGTCACACTGAATACCTCATCTTGTACACATCAATGATGGAAGTGAATGATAACAATGTCTCTCTATTGTGAGTGTAAATAACCTCATACTTTACCTGGTCTGCCCCAAATGGAGTGATATTTGACTTGACAGTGCCCACCCCTAAAGCAATCAGAATAAGTCCACTATATAGAACTGGGGCACAGTAGGGGTCACGGACAGGGCAGGTAACGTTGCTTGGTAGAGTACCATTTGGGCTCAGACACTCAGCAGGCTGGACCGGGAAGGGCTTTTCTGGGCCACAAAAACCAGTTCTAGTATCTTCATTTGCGATAAAAGGGAAAAATAGCATTCCAATGAAGTAGAGTATCAAACTAGATGCAATTGTCCAAAACTTTCCAAGATAAGCATCAGCCAACCACCCTCCAAAAGGCGATATCAGGTAGGTGACACCCATAAACATTAGAAGAGCCTGAGTAGCTTGGGTTGCCTGCCAATAAAATGGATTCTTATTGAGAAATAAAACCAGATTTGACGTGATGCCATAAAATGCAATCCTTTCTAAAGATTCAGCCAGAAGTATAGCAGCACATGCCAGTCTTCTCCCCTGGAAAACTGAGGGTGGAGTGGGTCTGCTGGTGTCAGAGTCCAGAAGCGGGGTGCTCTCCTGGACATCTCTGTTGTTGTTAGCCATTCTTACAAATTGACTGTTGACTCGTATAGATATTTTCAAAAGATAAACCTGGAAAACAAAAAATCAACATAAAACTAATTGTCAACACATAAAGACATCAACAAACTCCTGCATTTGGTTATGCTATGATAACTAACTTTCATAACATTTCACCAGTAATAGCTTGTATTAACATAATATCACACGATATTAAAACAAGCTAGCACACCATGTTCCTTGTTTGATATGAAGAAAGCTAGTCACAAGTAAGTTGACGTACCTTTATAAGTCAAAACTATCAGTTTTACTTTCCATCAGGGTTACAGGAGCTGTTTCTCGATACTTAGTTTGTGTTGCCCTGAAGCTGAAGGCTATAGCATGTCTGAGTACCTAGGAAATCAACAGAAAACCAGCAGTGTCACAATACTACCGCGTGACACATACCGCAATCAACAAACACTTTTCCGTCCCTCATGAAGCGATTTATAGATGGTATTTCCGCATCCAAAGTGTGTACTGACTAGCATCCAGATCACTTGCACATCTACTTCCGGTTACGTAGACGTAAAAGCTGATAAAGGAAGTAGTGCTGTGTAGTTTTTGGGTTTTTTTTTTCATCTTTTGGTTTGTCAAATCATTCATAAGACACAGTGCACCTGGTGTCTGGGCTGTAGTGTGTCGCAATATGTTTAACACATCAATAAATATTGTATTGGACCTTGTGTGTGTGTTTCCAGGGGATGAAATAAGAGGCGGACTTGTAAACATTTCAACGTGGAGTAGCAATGTGTTACCCCTGCAGCCTCTACACGAGTGCTGCGTGTTAGTTTCAGGAAATGTATATTAGTTTACCTAAGCGAGTGGCGTTCATGTGGCAACCTTTCTCTTAACTCATAGCTTAGTTGCTAGCAAGCAAACCTACATATGAGACCTATGTCAAAATCGACATGAAAATTCTGTTTATAGCTTGCCTCAGTCCCAAAACTGGAAACAACACAACAGCTGAGCGCATAAGGTAATGCTTTTTTTATGGAAGGGTTCATTGAAACTAATTTAATTCAACAGGATTTCTTATGTAACTGACACTCAAATAGAATAATCTACAGGCTATTTTGTATAACATTTAAGTTGAATAATAGAATAAAATAACTGTAGAAGTCTAAATGTTGAGATACCAGAATGTATCTCATTAGGCCTTGGCTATTTATAGTCTATAAGCTACGGGCTTATATCAATATACTTCAAGATTTACATTGCTTTTATAGTTTAAAATGATTAATGTTAACTAATGTTATTTGGGACACTGACTCATTTAATTACAGTACCACATTGGTTGAGTAGTGAAAATGATACTGACATTCACTGTACAGGGATTACATTGAAAGTGTGGGACACACCTGTGAGCTCAGAGATGCAGCACAGTTTCAGTCTTCTGCTGAGGTGGCACAGCTACTGTCCCAGGATCCCCTGTTTGACGGTGCACTGGCAATTCATCTATTTAAAGCTGGGCGACTGCTCTTAGGTAAATTTTCTGAACCAATAGTAATACTATATTTTTATCATCTTGCTGTCAGTGATATGTGGTTCCGCCGCTTGTTCAAGGAATGCCATGACCTTTACGTGTTATTTCTAACCTTTACAATAGATATCCAAGTACCTTTTGGTGTTATCTTTGGAGGAACTGACATAAATGAAGACGTCAAAGTCGAACAGAAGCGTTTAGTAATGGAGCAGGTGCTACAAAAAGCCAGGTAATAAAGACTTAATAACCAATTCAAGCATTATGAGTAGTTTGTTTTTGTACCAAAGGTTTAATTTTGAAAGATAAATAATTGTAAAAAACTAAAGTAATTTAGAGAGTTCAATATATTCATCCCAGTTGTGTGATCAGAATAGTATATATTATAAAATCTACCAGCATGAAACCTATTTAAATGTGTTTCAAACCTACTTTAGATTTTATAATCTTTCAAATATAGATTTAAACATTATGGATATGGGCAAATGCAAAACAATGGTTGCTAGGCAGAATGTATTTCATGTATCAATGTATCAAAAAATCTTGGTATTGTATTCTGTCCTGCCCTATGCTAGACTTCCCCGTCTCCTGCATTCTGTAATACTAGTGTAATGAAGTGTACACTAGCATTGAGTGGAACTATCAACAGTCCTGCAGGAACGAATAATTGCTCACTGCATGAGGTGGACAGATTCAGGTTTTAGTCTTTGCAAACCACTGAAATTGAAGCACCACCTGGTAGCTCGGCTCTCTTACTTAACACCTTGATCATATAGGCTAAGCAACATCTTAGCCAACAATGCACAGACACCAATATACCTTCTTTGTTTTAAATTACATTTGTTCTCTCTGCTCTGTGCCAACATGTGGGGCTAATGCTTGTGTTTAGCTATTAGTAAATGCTGCAAGCTTGTTTTTTTCCTGTAAGGTTGCTGTATGAAACAATATCAGTTAGGAGTTACTTGCAGCTTATATTTTATTCCTGGTTGGTGAAAGGAGACATATCAAGAAAACTTGATTTATATGAGCTTGTAACCATGTTATACCTTGTCTCAAAGTTGTATTTAGTTTGGTTCATGCACATTTGAGTAATCCTCCATTGTCCTGCATTCAGTGCTTCTGTTTTCATCTACTTCACACACTCCCTTGTACTTATATGTCAGTACAAGGGAGATTATAAAAGAAAATGTAGACTCCGAGTATATGGAGTATGGTGAAATTCCACCATGAAGAGCCAGGGCCTCTGCTGCTTTGTTATTTGAACGGGAAGCAGATGGACCCATTTCTGTTATTTAGAGGTTTTAAAACAATGTTGTGGTTTACAACAACACGGCAAGTGTAAAATAATGATCTATATATGCCATAGTTTATAATGGAAGATCAGAAAACACATAATATGTCTTCTTTAAAAGCAACTGTTATTAATGTCAAATGGATTGGTACATATCATTTTTAGACTCAGTAATGTTTAGCAAAGGAATCTTTTTAGAAGTAATGCCCCCTTAAATGATTGTCTAATTTTTTAGGTTTGCTGTTGCCTTTACAGAGAAGATGAGAGAAACATCTGGATTATTCTTGGTGGGTCTATTTATTGGTGCTTTTTTCATACTTTCAGCTTTATCATTTATTTTTCTTCACATTGTAGTTGTTTATTACCAAACATTTCTATTTAGCCAATAAAAATCCTCAGGATTGCTGACCATAAAACATCATAAACTGATTTGGCTCCTGTTTTAGAGCTGCTGTGTGCGGCAATGACAACATCTATAAATATGAAAGAAGAGCATTTACTATACAAACACAATATCCTGCCCTGTCCTCTAATAGTTCAGTGTTAAAACAATATTACAGAATTTTTCTTTTAGATTAGATTTGCACAGGCGGCTACCGATGGACCTAGCTTACTTTATCTGTGCCATTTTGATCTGACAGCGGGGCAGGCCAGGGCAGAGACACTGCAGTGGGTTTTATTAGCAGTGAAAACACACAAACGGGATGGGTCTAGTGTGATAACAACCAGTCAATTTCCTCTCTGTCTCCACTGATTTATTCTGTCACACTCTCACAAGGCTTCAACTAAATTTCCAGGTCTCTTTTAAATAGTAGATGAAGGTTAAAATTGCATTAGTGGTAACTACTAGCACTAGTTATTAACAGATTTCGAAATGCAATTAGTGACTTTGCAAAATGTATTGAAAAGCTACAATATAAACAGATTCTTGGATTATGAAAGTAACATTTTAGATGCTCCGTATTTGTATGCTTTATAGGGAAAATAAAATTGTCAAACCGTTCCATTTTGTTTCTGTTTTAGTATTTCAAATATATCGTTGTAGATTCTTTTTAGTTACAATTAGCTCTTTATTTAAGAAGAAGTCTTTTATAATGACATATAGTTGCATTTTACACTTTTTCTCCTCCACAGTTTTCCCAGAGGTGTAAAGTTTATGTCCAACCCCAAGGTAAGCTCTGCCAGAGAAGCCTGTTATTGTGCATCTCTGACTTACCAATGTGAGCTACATTAATCAACTATGACATTTTTCCCTATTATCTGCTGTACTGTGAATTTGCTCTTGCTATTGGCCACAATAGAATGTTGTACTTGTTTCCCACCAGTAGCATTATTTATAAAATAGCTTCCCCACAAACACCTGTTTAGCTGTGGCTAACCAATAGCTGCTTCTCTAAATCATAACAGTGTGTTCACATTAGGACTACAATAAATGTGTAAAACTGGTATATACTGTATGTTTGTTTTCTTAGGCATACAGACGGCCATTGCTCAAACATTCTGCTGGACAGAGTTCTTAAGGTGCACAGGTATGCTCTTATTACCTATTGTTAGGACAGAATTTTCCCTTTAGAGCTCACACACCATGACCCATGTTTGCTAGTTTGGTTGGTACATACAAGAAATAAATGTGTGTTCTTTGAATAATAACTACGTCTAAATTTAGAAAGTGGTTCATACATTTGTATTAACAGTAAAGAATACAATTTTATTCATTGTGCTCCTGGGTTACAAATTCCATTTTTTAACTTTTCAGTTTTGTGTTATTTTTTGTCCCATTAATCATTGGCTGAATAGGCTGCAGAACCACTGGGCTTACAACATATTCATGCAACCCCACCTGGAAACTACCAGCGAGAGAATAAATTTATTCCACACATTATATTTGTCGATGTGAGGGTCGGGGAGGCCAATGTTTGCAGCAGTGCTATGTATCTTGTGTTTCCTTCTTCCCGCAGATGTCCCAAACCCCATTTGAATAGTACTGGATAGGTACACTATTCCACTCTCTGCAACAATGGGCCTGGTTTCAAATTGGACATTGCACAGTCATGTCCATCCCTGGGCATTAGTGCTCATAGACACGACTGTTGAGTTCAGAGAGGAGCGCTTGATTAATAGCTCCTGAGTCCTAGGCCATTTGTCACTGTGCTCCATGACCGGTCCCAGGATTACTAATTGGCCACAGTCGCACTTTATGCTGGGACAATGCAACACTGAAACTTTGGTTTTTCTTTTGAAATCAAGGTTATTACTGTTTTTTTGTGAAATGTAAGTGTTTTGTATTTAAAATCACAGAATCCACTGAATAGGTATTGGCAAGGTTAGTTAGTTAAATTGTTGATATGCTTGTCAACTCAAAAAGCAGTGTACAAGTTGCTCAAATGCACAAATTATTGAATTACTAATCTATGGTATTTTCTGTACTATTGCAAGGGAGTGCTGTAAGTCCGATACCAAGCCTAGTAAATATATCCATTCAAATATATTAATATGTCAAAACACAATGAACAAAATTGGTTTGTGGCAATTCCTCAGTAGTATGTCTAGAAGTTTTTTAAGACTACCAAAGGTGGACTGACAGATGATGGAATGCCCCAAATTGCAGTGTCTACTAGAAATGTGCTGCAGAAGATATATTTAATATAAACAATCAAATTCACCTCCTTGGCACTTATATATTGTGTATGTTCCATATAGCCCTGGCATATGTACTCAAGCTTTCCTTTCTTCTACTTTGTGTCACTCATATGAATAATTAATAAAGCGTATATTGTACACAGGCTAGCTTATTGAAGTTGTGTGAAGGCTTGGGCTGTGTGGTGTTCCTGTGTGGCTCACTGCTGAGGTGCCACACTAAAGGACTCCCATCGGAGAACATGAAAGAGGCAAAGGCCCCCTCTTGCTTGACTGAGGATTCATGTCAATGTTGTGCTTTAGGTGTCATGTAGCTTTTGCCTGTAAAAACACACCACAGCATTATATCTGCAGCCGACCTGCCCCAAAACCCATGTTATTGGACACCCCCACTGTGTTAAAGGGAGGAGACCACTTGTGCTTTGAGACCGAAACTAGTCTGAAGTGAACAGTATTTTGAATCAGGGGTCACAAAAGTACATGCAGTTTGGGAATGTAGTAGCCCTTTTGATTACAAAGACATGGTATTAGCTGACGTCAGCATATATTTATGAATCTACTTTGGCTGTATGCGGCACTACAAACATTTGTTTTTTAGGAGGAATAATCCCTTGAGATGTATCCTTTTCAAGGGGTCCTCAAGTAGGATAAGAGAGACATAAAATAGACATGGTCTAATAACATAACATATACAGTGTGGACAGGATAACAGTGCAAAACCAGCAGTGCAATTAATCAGAGTATTGTTTAAGTCAGCCACTTAAAGTGACAGTTGCAATCCGACCTGTGCTCCCCAAAACCTGGAAATATGCAGAGAGTAGTGTTAATGTGAATGTCATGTTTATTGTGGTAGCAGTGGTTAGAAAAAAACTAGAAAAAACAAAAACTAGACAATTTGAGAATTAATGTTCAATAACAATCTGTACTGCTTTATACACTACTGTATGCTTAATGTACTATATTGTAGTACTGTTCACCAGTTTGACCCTATTTTAATAGACTTTCAGATAACCTCAGATAACACTGACATTGATAGACTCATGCGCTTTCTAAATAAATACAATATAAGGGGCAACGCTGCCTTTTAATCTGATGTTTCTGTAATCATTTCTCAAAACTATATTCTTGTAAACTATAATCTACAACAAATTACAATGTACATGTGTGAAAATGATAAGGTTTTATTTCAGTAATGTGCCCAGAAGTGATCTGTGTATATTATTTTGAGCTGTTTGTGTTGAATACTAACATTCAGTGGACCTATGAGGGCTATGTGCCCTTCTCAAATGAAAGGCAAATCAACAGGTTTTGCTCATGTTATGCTATACAATAAATACAGTTTATTGTCTATTATGGTGCCATGTGATACAATGCTAAATGGTACTTAAAAGCCCATTTGTTACTTATATTGATCAAATATTTTTGTAAAATGTCCAATTTAACAAACCCTATTGCAAGTGTACCTTCTAGGCTGTGCTTATATTAATGTTGCTTTATTTCCGTTTTATCTTCAGCCTTTTGAAGGTCAGGTCCTTTGGAGTAGCCATTGACATTCTGTCCAGTTTGTTTGTCAATGTCTAATAAATCTATGAAAAAGTTTGTTGATCTTGAAAGGTTAATCAAGTAATATTGGCTTTTAATTAAAATGAGTCCATAAAAGTGCTATTATATTATTATTATTAGCAGGACGATGGTAGGCTAATTGTTTTTATGGCTAAATTGTTACCCAAATGCGTTGTCGTGTGCCCTATTAAACACTGATTTGGCTCCAGTGTTTTTGAGGGACTATTTCCCTGCTGAGAGCTCTACCTCTGATCAGAGCACACATTAGTCACCGCAGACGTTTTTCTCCGTGACCTTGGGTGATGTATTGCTTTCATTATGTGCTGATGTACTTGGGATGTTCATTATGCAGTGTTTTGATATTGTAACACAATCTGTCTGTGTGTGCCTGGCTGCGCTCCAATTGTTAGCACAGCGCATGTGGATGAACTACGGGTCTTCCTCTTGGTCTGTGGCCTGAGAAGAGTCAAGGACCCCCTCTACCTGGTCCGGGTCTTCTCAGGTAAGTCTTTATTAAACTAACATAAAGTCACTGTCACAGTCACAGTCAATGTGCACATCTTTGAGAGCTATACAGCCACAAGTACTAGCCTCATTTACTTGGCATGATAAATTAGATTTCAATAGGATTCAATGGAAAATGAATGAGGAAGTGTAAAATATATGTAATATATATGAGATTCTGAATTTCGCATTACCCTTAAGCCATCATTGTCATATATAAATTATGAAATACTAGACTATATTCCTATCTGCTTAATATTCACAGTTCACTTCATCACACGAACATTTCAGAAGCCTATGACTGTATAAAATACTGCATTTTGTTTATGGTGTTTTTTGTTGTGTTGTGTTTTTTTATTCTTTGTGCAGAGTGGCATTGTCAGGATCCTCTGAATGTCCTAATTATTATTGGGCCAAAGGTCAGTAGTAAATTATTTAGAGAGATTTTTAATCAGATTTGTTATATACATTCCTTCATAATTATGTTTTGATACTGTTAAATTATTCCTGAAATTTTATGTGACCCCAAATCATCATAATTACAAAGATTAGTTTCACTTACAATCAACTGCATGTGCACACAGCTTCTGTTCTCTTTATCGTCGAATGGCAGCAATCATTTCTTTTCCTTTGAATTGTGTTTTTAGAATTCAATTGTAATTTTTTTATACAGTGTTTCCAGTAGTTTAGCAGTAGGAGATAACAGAAGCACTGTAAATACTGGCACTTCAACCACACAAAGGCAGTCTGAATGGCCTTCTCTTACTGTGAGGTTTGTTTATTATATGCAACAGTAGCTACAACACTTTATTCCACTTAATTTTCTCAGCCATTGATTTTCTTCTGTCCCCGTCTCCTTTTCCCTGTGACTTGATTGGATTTGACGGCAATGTACAACAGTTTAGTTTGTGTTCTTTCTTTCAAACAGTGATTTCTAGGAAAAAGGTATGTTCCGTCTTATTTATATTCAAAAGGCCCTCAATTAGATATGCCTAGAGGCTTATACAATCTGTTACTGCTGCTTCCTGCTTTGTTCCTCCTTTCATAAGATGTAGGCAGAGACAGAGATGTAGGGAATATTTGTATGTCAGAATCAGAAGTCTATTAAAAAGTTGGTCACAGTAAACCATTACACATTTTATTTATCATTTAACAAACTACTAAATTGTAAGTGAAAAGGTAGTGGTCTGGAGATATTCACTGCACTTGCACTTAGGGAGGCGTGAATTGAGCTTGTTCAGTTTCAGATTTGGATTGTTTTTGCATATCCCATTACTTTGTTGATTTGAGCCGAAATTGGAATTAACTGCTTGCCAGTGGTGTAGTGGTTCATCATAGTTTCACTTCCTGGCCTTGACCAGTTGCTAAATGTGTCTACCTTCTCTCTTACCATTTTTCAAGCTACATCTGTTCTGTCCTTTGGGCCAGAAAAATCATTAAAAATAAATAAATACACTGAATAGAACTTAATGCACTGCCATGTACATTCAAAGTCACCAAAACATTACTTGTACTGTAAAAATAAGAATAGCTTTAGTTGCTGATGCACTGATGACGTAGTGTTAATCTGCTGTCTCTTCATTCAAATAATGAGAGCTGTGGCTACACAACATCTGTCATTAGGGGGAAATTCAGGTCAGTTTGACAGAAGTGACTCATCTTGCACCTCTTTAACAAGGCTTAACAATGCATATATCTGTATTACAGTCACATATACTGTGTAACAATAGTAAGCCGTTTTTAGGGCGCAAAACCAAAGGAAAGTGGAGCTGGGGAGACAGTGGTTTCTTCAAGTAGATAATTGTGGATTTTAGTGGTAATCTCTTTCCTTGTATGCGTCGCATCATTCATAATCTGTGCTTAGATCATTTGCATTTATTAAAACATCCCTGAGATCTAAGCTGCCCTCCTGGTTTTTACTAAATCTCACATTACAGACATAAATAGTTAAGATTGTTTGATAACATGTGATGCACGTGCTGCAAAGCTGATTTAACTAAATACGCTATGAAATAACATAGAGGAAGTAGCAGCTTGTTTGCCAGCATCTTTGACCTAAATTGCTATGCTTTGACTTTTCTGTGGGCAGGCTAATGCATACAAATCCCACATTGCAATTAATGGGATTGGCCACACACCCCACCCTGACCCCAATCTCTGAAAATAGGGGATTTGCCCAGAATGATTTGCACATGATAAAAATGTAATTGTTTTTATTTTTATTCACAGTTTTTCTCCAGTTTTCAGTGTTGTATCATTCATGATTCATTTGATAAACATAGACATTCCCCCTGAGCTAACTGAATTTCTTGTGTCTTTGTAGATTGATCCTGTTTTTAGCACTGAAGTCGAGTCTGTGATTCAAAGGTAAGCGTTGTGTTTTGTGTGCGGATTTTATTTCAGACAGATAACTATGTCAAAATAATCTAATTTAATAAAAGTAGCACAATGTAACTTTCTGGAGGTGCAAAATCACTTGCATGATTCCATACAGATATTACGCTAAAATCAGTTTTATGCCATACTGTGGAATATTATAGCCATAGGAACAGCTTTTCCATCAAAAAATAGCAGGAGGATGTTCTCCACTAGGCCAACTACGTGTCAGTTTTATGGAGATGCAATCCCAGGACGCATGTTTTTCTATGTGCAATAAAAACAAAATGAAAAAAAAAAAAACATGCTTCCATTTTAGTCTAATTCTTGGTTAAAACGCTACACAGTGGGGCTTTAAGATTGATTATTATTTGTTTTTTTATTGTGTTTTTTTGTCAATTTTGAAATGTAAATATACTACGGTACTATATCTACAAGCCAAGTCTTAAATTTAAAAAACAAGCACATCCTCCCACTCTCAAGTCTTGGCTAATCCCTCAGATTTTGTCCACAGGCTCTGACCACAACTCAGATCTCTGCAGCAGGACATTGGCCTCAGGTTCTGTCTTTACCTGAGCTAGCCATGCATGTCACACATAGAGTCGCACTTTCATACGCTAGGATTGTCTCTGCTGCTAACCATCATTCACGCTTACATGAGCCTTGAGCCACATAGGACCTGGGTTTTGCCTCTGCCACAGAACAGCAGGGGTCTACATGGCCCAGGAGAGGAGCCAACGGGAGCTACACGCTGCCATGAAGAAGTGTTTTGCCGTGGTTAACAGCTCCGTCTCAGAGGGGATGTCTGCGGCCATCTTAGAGGTAAACATGTTTTGGTCACTTAGCTCTAAAGATACAAATCTATACTTTTGGGCCTTGTCAGAATTTGATCATAATAAACGAGGAACTTGCAAACCAAAAAAATTGTATTTACCCTGTAACTATTTACCTGACTATCTTTGCTTTTACCCATTTTTACTGTCATTTCCCTAATTAAGAGGCAATTACTCAAATTAATGAATCCATTTAACAATTTAAAAAAAACTATACTATACTATAAACTATATCACAGAAAGCTGAAAACCCATGAATGCTGTAAGTCAGTTGTATGTGTGACTATAATGAGAAACCTGTATAAGGTGATTCAGTATCTTTTTATTTGAAAGAATGTTAATTACTCATGTTAGTAATTATTAATTATACAAATAATTATCTGTAAGTTGACTGGTCTATATTTAGTATATTTGTGCTCCACCAGGCTATGCACCTAGGAGTCCCTGTGGTGGTTCGGGACATTCCGGGAAATGCAGCCATCGTGAAGCATGGGATCACTGGTCTGCTGTTCTCATCTCCTCAGGTATACCACACAAACCAGGTCACGGGTGATAAGCCCTCTTTTAATCTCTGACATAGACTGACACAGAGAGGATATGGCAGATGACAACCGCTCACCTTAGCTGACCAGCAGCATGTAGTGTCTCATCTTTCTTTCTTGGAAATGTTATAGAGTTTTGCCATATAAAGTTTAAAAAATCAAAACAGATAATTCCTTTAAGCCAGCCATGTAAAGGTGAGGTCATGGCATGATGACAATTTAAGTCAGAGACTTAATGTGTGCTGGAGGTGAAGTACAGTCTATGTGTGCGGGGTTTGGGGCAGATGGCAACACTGAACTGGAAATAGACAACAAGTTCTAGTGTGCTCTGACATTTGTTTCTTTGAATCACAAGCAGGTCAATGTTTGGTTTAGTATATTCACACCTGTTCTTTACAGCTTATACTTGTAAGTGCTCAAGATGCTGCTTGTTTCAGATATAAGTGTGGTTGGTCCTCAAAGTAGCAAGCGAAAAACAGAATAACTTGATGTGAGTGGAGTGATTATAAGTGTGCTGCTCATGAGTTGACACTTAATCCTGTTGCAGAGTTTCTGGCTCTTGTACAGTATGTCTGTAGCAAAGAGCTATGTCCTCTCCAGACATACTCACTTGAGTCAAGGGGACTGCAGACTGTCAAGTACTGCAGGATCACAAACTATCTGCAAACCAGTACAGTACATATGTTTTTAGGGCATACTCTCACAAATGTGTGTAT
>KN474979.1:0-11549 GCA_000787095.1 Periophthalmodon schlosseri
AGTAAGGAACAATGACAAAGCCTTGAAGATGCTATGAGATTCTTTTACCTTTAATTTACAGCAGGCACCACATGGAGCACTGACAGTTCCCCCAGGACCAGTAGCTGGTTGGTTCTTAGAAACCTTACTCCACAGGTACAGTTATACTGTATCTTGCATACTGTAAAGAGGAATTTCATTATACTTACACTTTATCCACTTGGATAAAACGTAAGTCATAATGTTATAAACTATCTAATAATGGATTGCTCCCTGTGTCATAGATCGATGGCTCGACCCTGCGGACACTGTGCATGCAGCATGGCCCTCTTATCACATTCCACCTCAACCTGACTCAAGGCAACGCTGTTGTGCGTTACAACTCCAAGGATGAAGCCGCCAAAGCTCAGAAGTCTCTTCACATGTATGTTCTTGATTATGAAATGGTCGCTTATATCTTGATGAAATAAATGCAATTACTCAAGCCATTTTATACGTCCTTTTGGCAGGTGTGTGCTTGGTAATACCACCATTTTGGCAGAGTTTGCTGGGGAGGAAGAAGTGAACCGATTCTTTGCACAGAGCCAGTCACTTGGTGGAACGACCAGCTGGCAAGCCACTCCTGGCACTAATCAAACACGGATGGGTGGGACTGGCTCAGGTGTCACTCATCCCATCGGTCACTCTCCGCACTGGAATAACAACAGCGGAGGCGCAGGGAGTGGAGGTGCTCTGGGCACAGGAGGAGCTAAAACAGGAGAGCTGCTCTGGGGCGGTGTACAGCAGTATTCCAGCTTGTGGGGTCCCCCTAGTGGAGAGGAGGCTCGTGTGATGGGGAGCCCCACCCCAATCAATACACTGCTTCCTGGAGACCTGCTTAGTGGGGAATCTATGTAGCCCTCACAAGAAAGGTTTAAGTTTGCAAATCAGTGTGGAGATAATCAGTGTGGTATACGGTTACAGAGGGACAAGGAGAGGGATCACTGCTGCTCACCGTCCTCTGCTTTTTACCCCCTGATTTTAACATCTCAATTTTATTTTTTTCTCATTGAGATATTTTATTCAGTGTTGAGGTTTTATTTTTGGAGATACAAAGAAAGTGAACCTTGCAACACAATGTAAGAAATGTGGAAACTTGCACCTCAGAGATCCATATGAAGCATCATTCCCTTCAATCAGAGCAGTTTGGACTCCACATCTGTATTTCTCAGCACTAATATTAGCCTTAACCTTTTCCTGCCCTGTTCTTGTTCACTCTGTACTTGGTGAAGAAACATACAGACTCGTGCACACCCTTATTTCTGAGCCAGTGAAACCTGAGTGAGAGTCAATGCTGCTGAAGACTACCCCAAATAACCACAGCTCAAACTCCATTACACCATGCTCAAAGGGAATGATGCAACTTTGTTCGCCTTGTTCAAGCCATTTATTTTTTCTAGTGTGTTTTTCCATTGCAAACAAAGCTAAGAATATTATATTATTCACATGTGTCTCAATCTTACTTGGTGGCATCATTAGATATCCAGATGTGGATATGATGAACAGTAGAATGAACCACTGCTATTACAAGTGAACTGCAAAGACAAACACTTAATGCACCTCAATCCACTGCAGGACTCCTGTAGTTTGGTCTCAGTCTTTGACCCTCTCACTGATGTTGTGGATAACCTCAAGTCGGTGTGTAGTTCCTCGCTCCACCAACAAAAACACCATTTCATGTGATGTGCAATATAAGCCACAGACTCTACCGTCCATGCAACCCATCATCACCTCTTAGAGAAGAGGAAGACTACAAGGAATGATTGAACTGCAAATTATTTCTGCCCCCACCTTAAAACTGCCACTAACACCTTTCCTCTCCTCTTGTGAGTGAGGGGGCTTCAGCGAGGGGCTGGTCTTAAAACATATTCTGCCTAAAACACAAAGTTAACTCAAAGCACTTGTTGGACCAGCCTCCTCTGCAGCCACATATGCCAGTGACTAGTTTGGGGGAGAAGATTGGACGTGTGTGTACGTGTGTGTACGTGTGGGGAAATAGCATCAAACCAAATTAATCTGGAAGACCAGAATACCTTTTTTTTTTTTTTTTTTTTTTTAATCCAAATTTTCATCAATAGCTGTTTGTAAACAAAGATACTGGTTTGTGAATATGTGGTCAATCATAGCACTTAGCAAGAGTATCACTGCTAATACACCCTCAATGCCAACATGTTGAAGAAAGGAGAAGTGACCATGGCAACAAAAAAGCAATTTACAGTGGCTTCTATACTTTTTTACTCAACTTGGATGTAAGGATTTTTTTATCCTTCATCTCACATGTCTGTGAGAATCTGAAGGATGTTTAACATGGTAGCAAAGTGAAGGGAAATGCAAAGAATGAACTGACTCATCTGATGAGGAGTGCCATGCTCTTTGTCAAGTAAATATCACTGTTACATCACATTTTTCTCAAATCAAATCTCTAGCTTTGGTGTCTGGAAACGTTCCACTTAATCCTGCAGGGGGGCTTACTTTCTTGTCCTTTTTGATTTCTCTCTGTGAAGAGGCCCTGCCAACTTGTGGTATATCATGGTCACTGAGTGCCTGTCTGCTGCAGAGTGCACTGCTCCGCTGCGGTCCTCATCCCTCTCCCTGCAGACCCCTGTCAGACTGGCTTCTCCCCATCTTCCCCTGGACCTCCAGGCCAAGAGCAGCTCACTACTACTACTGCGCCACCCTCCTCTTCCATTCTCTCTCACTTCTGCATTGATCACTTTAGCCTGATGCTGAGGCACTTGATGTGTTGTACTTATTTCATTTGTCTGTGTACATTTTGTTGTAAACTTGGCTGATGCAGTTGCATCAGTCTGATGGTATAGTTTTAAAGATAAATGCTGTTTCAGTTTGATTTCCCAGGCCCCCCGTCTGCTTTGTCAGCAGAACCAGTGTGTAGTTTAGAGGTACGGCTTATTGTCAGCCCATACAGACACTGATGATATCAATAGAAACAGGCTTTTGGTTCTTAAGCGTTGTGCCGTGCAGGACAAGGTCTCCACTCCACAGAGTGAATGCACCTTCTTTATAGTGGATGGGGCACAGCCACAGTGGTGCTTTATGTTTTAACTCTGGGAGTGCTTAGTTTCAACCACCTTGATTGAGAGCAGCCTTCCAGATCTATGCAAAATCAAGGAGGGATTCAATCACAGCCATTCAGATTTCACAGCCATGCTCCACATCTGCCAATGTCCACTTCTTTAACCTTTACTACCAGGCAGCTTCCCTTAGGCCTCCGAATCAAATGTGAGGGACACAGTTACTAAACACTAATGACCTGCTGGGGGCACTGTTGGTTGGCAAACAGTCACTTTTGGAGTCTTGTGCCAACTGGCTTTTCCTCTCTGTACTTCCACCGGGCAGTATCCTAGTGAAGAAAAAAGTGTGTTTTTGTCTGCAGGGCATGCACAAAGCTCTGGCAGAAACGTGCAAGGAGAAGGACAGGACAAGCCTATGGTGCTGGTTTCTCACTGTCAGGGGATTGACACTTTAGTGGACATACACGCTGCAGAAGTTGGGGCCAGCTGGTCCCTGTATGTGTCTGTGCACTGTTTATTGATCACATCGGGTACATCTTTCTAAAAACCAAAAACATTATCTTTTTTCATCATCAAAGTTTTTTGCAAAAACTGAAAAAATGTTGTTTCCGCTGTGCCCTCTAAAGCTAAGGTGTTTCCCTGTGAGCTCTCCCCCATTGGAGGGAATGCTGTAATCAGGGTGTATGGACCTGCAGTATGACGGTCATGACATAATCACTTCAAAATAGCTGGCTTTGGGGTCAGACCTAAACTATCAGCAGAAACAAGAACACATTAAGTTTGGTACCAAGTCTTAAATTTTGGGGGCTGTCCCTCTTCCAGAGTCGTGCCAGACTCGACTAAACAATCACTGTTGCCTGTTGAGTGTGTCTATTCATGAATCTGCATTTACTCCACACTGGACTTGAATTAAGAAACTGAGTGTAAAGTGACTTTGGACTGGAGTGTTGGAAATTAAATGTTATTTCATCAGTCTCTTGGTTTCAAAAAGCATCTAGAATTTAAGTAATAGATGCTTATCAATCACTGATCAGACAAGGGTTGGGCCAGAATTATTTTAATTTGCAAATTTCAAAAGACTTAGGCTGAATATGCACATATAAGCTCGTACAAAGTGCACCACCATAGTGCACTTTGTATGACTCTGTTTCCACTTAGCCATTGCCCGCCCCCTGACATTATATTCCCTACAAAGTTCATATCAACATATCAGAGTAATACAAAATAATGAACGAAATACTTGAATCAAAAGAAGCGCCAATAATGTAATGTGAACACTTTTTGTAGTCGTTTTTTGTCTCATTCATAAACTTCAGAGATTTTTAATAGTATCGGAGTGAATCCAATTTGAAATGCGAGTGTTATAGAAAACAAAGAGTCGATTTTTCATCTTGAGTGTTTGCACAAGACTGCGTGTACTGTATGTCGTATGAATGTCTGTGTGTGGGTAACTGCGGTGGGATTTCCGCAATGTGTTTAGTTTAATACAGTATACTTTTGTTGATTTGTTTTACTTATTGCTTGTCAAATGTATATTCTGATGTTAATTGTTACTAGCCTCTAGCGTTGCACTGAGTGTCAGCCTTGCCCCTGATTCAGCTAAATGAACAACATGATACAAGTACTATGGGGAGGTCGGGACAGTTCATGTGTAAAAGTTTACTCAAGGACTAAAATAAGTGTGTTTTACAAATGTTACATTTATCTACCTTAGTGGCTTTCATTGTGGAATAATCCAAGAAAGTGTGGATCATATTTGAGTATTGCACCATTTTCAGACTAAAAACAAAACAAACAAAAAAATCTAATACTATGTAAAAATGCAGCAAAAAAAAGTGTTTTGCAGAGCAGTGGCCATAGTAAGGATAGAAGGACTTCATCTCTCCCAAATCTTAGCAGTGGAGAGTGGAGGTGGACAGGAGACTGAGCCTGGGCTGTGATGGCTCTTTCATAGGTGCCTACCTTTTTGGTTGTTAGCTTTTGTTCTGTCACTTTTGTTCAACTGACTCATGTTCTTTGTTTTCCTGAAGGCCACTGACGGTTTACGTAAATATATTTTTCCAGAGATGAAACACAAAACAAAGTCTAACAATGGGATTGTAAAAAGGACAAATGCTTCCATTTTAAAGTGCAACAAACTTCACAAAATGAAGATGGTTGTTTTTTTAAGCTCTGGGATTGAACAGTGTGTTCTTTTACAATTTTGTTCTGTGTTAATGTTAATTTCTAAAGCCTGTATGTTTTATGTTTATTATATATTTTCCATTATATATGAAAACTGAAAAAAATATATATTGCTCACTACCTTGCACACACAAAAAGTGGATCTTGTCTCAGGAAGGCCAGGGTTCCAGAGTTTCAACTCCACGCCATTTTAATGTACATTTTTTATGATTAGTTTAAAAAGGTGATTTTAAATTTAAGCACTGAAAGTTATGGATTTCCGAAGAAAAGCAAACTTTTTGTTTCTAAATCCGTAGCAGTTACGTAATAACCAAATACTGGACTCTGATAAAATGTGCTTTATATATAAATCGATATATAAAAATTGCTTTAGGTTAAAAAGTTAATAATTTTGATTGTGAGAAAAAGACATGAGTAACATGCAAAATGCTGTTTGAATTTTTTTTTGTGTGTTTTCCTGAGGTCCCGTCCTGACTGAATCAGGAATATTGTGCATTACTCTTTCCTCTTTCTCTCCCACAGCGTGTATTATGAAAACAACTTAAGAATGAAAACAGACTTTTCGTGGAACATTGTCCGCACTGAGCTGGTTGTAAAGGATCATGAAACTATGCACAAGTGTAGGGGACAGGTCAGGGGAACTCTTATTTGGGTTACATTCAGGTGGCCCACTATTGCAGGGGTGAGGGTTTTTTTTTTTTAATGAGAGGGTGAGGGTTGGAGGGATCTCTGCCTCCTGGCCCCTCCTCCTCTGATCCGGATTGACCTAGCTCTACATCACCATGCTGTGTATTCCTAAAACCAATGAGCATCTCACTCTAGCACTGTGGGATTCTAGCCTGTCGCCCTCAAGGGTAATTTTCTCAGTTGTTTTTGTGGGGATATTAGAGGGTGGGCTATATGGGACTAGGGCTGCTTTTTGCCTTTTTGTTTTTGAAATAATAAGTAAAATGTCTGTACTGAGATTTAATGAAAAGTCAGTGGCTTGTAATGTTTTATTTTTCTCTGTATATCTTTCTCCTCATAGAATGTGATTGTTACGACATGCACCGAAACAAATGTTTTCATCAACTATGGAGCTTCTTTCAAATATTAATAAAATAGCATTTTTCTTGGCTGTTACATTGTTGTTGTATTTTATTTTCATCTTGTTGTTAGTTGCTTTTAATCTCCTATCTTCAGTTGTCTGGGGCAGGCGTAGTAATTGTCTTGGGGCTGTCTGTAGTTTGGGTTGGCGTACACAGGAAACCGCACTTCCTCCAGGTGTGTAGTCCGATCAGGGATATTCTGGGAGACAGTCTGCTCCTTCCTGCTCATTTCCACGTAGATGGGAGCAGAAGGCTGAAATGTGCGGTGCTGATTGGACTTGACCTAAATAGTGCAACACATAAATTCACATTTTACACTACTGCTCACACATGTTTTACTAATCACAACACTTCTTACATGGGATGCTAGTAGAGTATATTAGTGTTTGGGGATTTTTAAACAAAGGCCAAATTGCAAGTGAATTAGCCAAAAAATAGACATTTGGATGTTTTTGTAAAAGTCTAGTATTGCCAATTAATCAATAATAGTTAGCAGGTTGAGAGTTTTCTTACTAGCAATGTGTCCCTGGGCAAGACACCTTACTTAGACCACTGGTTATCATCTTTTCATACCACCTGTCCCTTCTTCCAGTACTACCCTTAATTTCAACTGTATTGACCATGCTTATACTGATAAAATCATACAATACTTATCAAATTCGAAAACAACTATAACCCAAATTAACAAATCAATCAATGAAAGTGTGTTTTCAAAACAGCAGTCATAACACCAATTCACAAATCTGGTAGCAGAAATGAAATAGGCAAGCCTATGAGTATATTACCTGTAGTATCAAAAATCCTGGAGAGAATAATCAAAGAATAGTTAACAGAGCATTTAACAACAATAATTTCTTACATTCAATGCAATTTGGCTTCCGCAGCAATCATTCCACTGAAACTGCCTGCTTCTACTTGGCAGAGATCATTAGAGCTACCCTAGACAGAGGGGGCACAGTGGGTGCTGTGTTTCTAGACCTACTGAAGGCCTTTAACACAGTAAACCACTCTGTCCTCCTGTCCATCTGTACCATCTTTCCACTTATGTATTTCATTGGGTAAAACTGTATCTCTTCGATTGGGTGTAGTGTGTAAGAATAAAGAATAAACTCTTTGCAGTCCTGCGCAACAGGGGTCTCACAAGAGTCAATTCTGGGACCCCTGTTGTTCACCATTTATATCAATGACCTCCCAGACATGTACAGAGATGTAGACATCATTATGTAAGCCGATGATGCTATCATCTACGTGCATGGAAGGGATGAGCAGCAAGTGGCCACCAAATTCTCCTCTGCAATGGACAGAGTTTGGTAATTGGCTCCAATCTTCATGTCTGATACTAAACATTAATAAAACAGTTGGTATGTATTTTACCAAAACTAACAAAATCAAAGACATGCCCAACATCTTTGTTAACGGAATAAAAATAAATATTGTAACTGAGACAACCTTGGGGTTCATTTGGACCAAACTTTCTTTCAAAAAGCATATAAAAAAGTGTACAATATCTCTTCCCTAAGACACATGAGAAACAGCTTGACAGTCAAGGCCGCTGTCACATATTTCAATGCCATGATTATTCCACACATGACCCACTGTGTGTCCTGCTGGTTTCAGGCCAATGAGACCACGCTCAAATCTCTCAGGTCCATCTATAATCAGGCATCAAAACCACTTCACTATCACCATTGTAATATCAGTAAATCAATAAATACAAAATGCTCAGTTTTGACCATTTAATTCTATATTCAAATCTAAGAAGCCTATTCAAAATTAACAGTAATGCAGCTCCACGTCCATTGGAAAAATGTATTAAACTTTGTTCTGAACAAACTACCCGATCCACTTGGTCCTCTGTGAACCTAAATTGCACAGTTCCAAAAAGATCTTCGGCCTTTTCACAGTCTGTCTTTTCTTTTCAAACCATCAGACAATGGAATCAGCGTCCATGAAGCTGAAATTGTCTGTAGATCTTAATAACTGCAGTAGAAATTTGAAAAAGCACATTTTAGATAATCAAGTGTGTCAGCATCAGTTAAGTTCATTTGTACTATAATGTATTCACTGTAAATACTTGCACATAATGATAGCAAAGAAAAATATAAAATCTGTCAACTGTCAGTTCAAACTGAAGAAGCGGCTTGGATGAGCAGCGAAACGTCTTCACTCCTACAATATTTTATCCAGTTGACAGATTTTATATTTTTCTTTGCTATGGATCACACCTGGATGACTCACGGATTACACAGATATATTTGCACATAATGATCTTTGATATCTGTATGGACTTTAGGAAACATACTTTAGAATAACATAATGTTATCGTATTTTACTGCTAATTTTAATGATAAACTAAGCTAGTCTTATTATGTAATTGTAATGAAATATGTATTTTTCTTGTGTGTTCAGCTGCCCAAGGACTGCTGATGGAAAGTAGCAGTAGCTAAATCTGGTGAATGAATTTGTACATGGTAAAGAATAAACTAAAATAAACTATAACAAGCATGAAACCTGTTGTGTTCTAAATGTTAAATGTTATTAAATGTATTATGGTATGTTCTGAAAATTGACATACAACAGAATAATCTAATACTCACACAATCTGCTATGCCTATCCCACAAATGATGAGCAGAATAAGCACAGTTGCTGCAGAGATGGTGAACAATACAGGTGGATGAACAGATGAGCATGGGCACAACTTCTCTGTAGAATAATTAGATAAAAAAAATAATTAAACAAAAATCAATAACACTATAGCAATGATTTTAACAGTCACTGTAATACAGGAATCAGCACTGCATTAATCACATACCTGTTGATTCAACCAACAAGAAGATCTTTTGGTCAGAAATGAAATGCTTTGATGAGTTGTCCTCTGTCATCTCCCATAGGTACAGCCCAGTGTCCCCAGACTCCAGGTGCAGTAAAGTGACATTGACTTGTGCAGAGTGGAGACCCCCATGGAGACCCCCTTTCAGCCGCAGACGCCCTCGGTGTTTGGGGCTCACCCTGGCAGGATCACCTCGACTTAGGGACAGCAGAGTGCTCTGGCTGTGGGTGCCACGGTGGTACAAGTGCAGATGGGTACTCTGCTCCATGATCGGACAGGACAGCTCCACAGACTGGCTCTCACTCACACGCCAGAACACCACCTCTGCACAAACTGAAAGGCAACACTGCATTTTATTTCAATACGCTGTGACTTACTGTAAAGGATTTTATATTTTTTAATACTTATTTTACTATTTTATCAAAGTATATTTCAAAGTGTATTCTTATTGTGCAAACTGTAAGTTTCGAATGTTCTTCTTTCTGTCATGTAAAACTTCACACCTCCGTTTCTAGTCATAAATTGTGCGAGACACGTTTCTTAGAATTGGTGCTTATACAAATGTATGTAACCTCCCACTTGTTCATGTAAGAGTCGAAGTCAATAAAAAGGAAGTAAAGGGAAGTGGCTCTTGTATGGAAGCCCGTTTCCGCCTTTAAAACTTTAAAACTCATAATTACGAGTTTTAAACTCGTAATTAGGAGTTTTAAACTCCTAATTACGAGTTTTAAACTCATATTACGAGTTTTAAACTCCTAATTACGGGTTTAAAACTCCTAATTACGAGTTTTAAACTCATAATTACGAGTTTTAAACTCATAATTACGAGTTTTCAACTTCCTGCGGGGCTTTTATTTTTTTTTCCATGGCGGAAACGGGCTTCCATACTCTTGGGTAGTCTGGGACGAGCTGTAAAAAGCGCCACTACCCCTTGCAAGTAAAACAAGACTAGTGTCTGCCTTCTGTGTTTTATCCTCTAGCTAGATGAATAGTTAGAGGAAGTTCTGGTAAAGCGCCTATTGATTATTAATAACTGTGTAATTTTCTGACACTTACCCCTTAAAATTAAAGAATCAACAAGGCTTGTAAATCATTCTGTCCACATCTGGTGACTGTAGACTAGCCCTTAGTCTACATAAAAGTTAAATGTAACTACAATAGTATGAAGCCTAAGGTTGAGGAGCCATATCCTGACAATTTAGGTCCAACTTGGAGCCAATTAACAAGAACTTGGCTAACATTTTGAAATCATTTTAAATAATTTCGCTGTAAGGTATTTGGACCATCTATTTAATTAACCATTTTTAAACATTAGATCTAATTTAGGCCTAAATAAATATCTTATAAGCCGTCCCTATAAACTATATAATCTATGCTCCTGTTGCTTACCTTTACAGATCTGACTGAAGAAAAGAACTCCAAACAGTGCCATCTTCATTTATCTGTCTGTCTACACAAAAAGGCATTATGCGATACAGCAAGTTCAGCCACAGGCCTGGCCCTCCTATTTCCTATTCATTCTATTCCGTTTCGTTCTCATTGTTTAGTTTCCTTTACCTCACAGCGGTGAGAGGCTGCAACTGCCAAATCACCCACCCACTTCTTCATGGAGAATAGGCCTACTGCCCCCCAGCCTACTGTTTATGTATAAAATCAAAATATGCTTGGTGCATTGCTGGAGAAATAACATGTACAACGTCATAAAAAGAATTTGGGTTGTTGAAAACTTGACCAAAATTAAAATACATTTTTCCTCCAGTCAGAGCGTGCTGCGGGTCAATCAGTGTTAAGAAGGCGCAGGTGTGCACCCGCGCCACTTTAAACTGCGCCACAAGCCACGGACTTTTGTCTGTTTTCTGTACAAACTTTACAATTTTAATGTTATCTATGGGGACGTTGTATTTTGTGACTCTATTTGGCGTTTTGTTGACTGAGCTTTATGCTGTCCCACCTTTTGTTTTACCGTCAAAACCTTTAAAACAGAAAGCATTTATTGAGAGGTCTCCGGTAACGGGAGGCCAGGGCAGCACGCAGGGCCACCGGGACGCGGCTGATGAAGAGCGGGAGGAGATCAACTCTGTGACCGTGAGCTGCCACCCGGACTCACTGGAGATTGTGATCCAGGCTGATCTATTCGGGGTGGGCTCCTCAGTAAAGGGCAGTGACCTGCGACTGGGAGTGGGCAATGATGAACATTGCAAAGCAGTGGTGTCTTCTAATGATGAATACAGGATCACTGCTGGGCTGTTGGACTGTGGCACCAAACACTGGGTAAAAAAAAAAATCCTTACCGCAAAATGCAATCTTGGGGTGGTTCATGACTGGAGACAATCCCAGCTATTTTTGTGGCTTAGGCAGGGTTTTTTTTTTTTTTTTCAGCCCGGACCCTATAACCA
>KN474980.1:0-20832 GCA_000787095.1 Periophthalmodon schlosseri
TATATATATATTCACATGAATTGTGATTCAAACTGGAATCATGATCTGATGCCAAGAAAATGTAGACTTTATTTTCTTGGTGTATTGCCCACTGCTGCTGGGGTTCTGACTAGGCTATAGTAGGCTGTTGCAATTCTTGATAGGCTCTAGCAGTTCTGAATATAAGCTGTAGTTATTGTATTGTATTGTATTGTATTGTAGTTGTTCTGGTTTTGCTGTTGGATGTCTGTGCTTAAGTGAATGTCTGGGTTGGGTCCAGTCACAGTGGGTCTTTGTACTGCACCTGCTGCCTCTCTGTCACTGACCAAAATAGAGCGCCACATTCACACAAGTTTTTCCATTCACAAAAGCCTTGTCCTGGACTGCCACTGGCTCTGCTTTCAACACGCCATCAATCCAGCAAGTTAAACTCTGCTTTTGTCTTTGTCCATGTGGAAAACTGGTGAGGAGTTCCACAAGGCTTTGTTCTGGCTCTGATCATCTTTACTTTAAATTGAACATAAATTCTGGTAACCCAGTGTGTAGCTCATTCTGCTTTCTGCCATATTGTTGAACATTCTAGGCAAACCACTAACCTCTCCATGGACACAAGCTAGTGGTGGATTCCCCACCAGTAAAGTTACAGAGGCCTGATCTCATCTCATCTCATCTCAGAAGATGGAAAGTCAGGTGTCACAGTGGGGTGCCAGGGGCAAAGCAAGGCCCTTCACCCACCTTGCCTAGTATGAATGTTGTGTGTGCATTTTTGTTAGTCGGAGGGACCGATGACACAAATTGGCATCCTTGTTTCAGTCAATCTGCCCCAGGGCAGCTGTGGCTACAATAGCAACACGCCACCATCGAGTGTGGAGTGAATCAATAATGCACTGTAAAGTGCCTTTGTATGTCCAAAAAGTGCAATATAACTCAAATGCATTATTATTATTTAATTATTGAAGGTAACTGTCACAGACTAGTGTAGCTAAGATACTGAGCTGTAGAATGATGGACAGGAGTATCTATGGCCTGTGTATGTTTTAGTTTGATTATGAAATTATGTGAGTTAGTGCTAACACTGTACTGCCTGTGACTGTTCTATAGAGAGAGGCCAGTCTTTTTCTGTCCTGATCACTGACACAGATTGGAGGCGGAGGTCTTTTTTTAGCCTGTGTGTAAAACTGGAGCGGCCCTGGCTGGCAGAGAGGTAATCGTAGGAGGTGTGAGACAGTTTCCGGTGGAGCTGATGTTGTGTCAGTGTATCTGTGCTAGTGCTCTGCCCTGTCCCTGTGTCCATTGATCAGGAGGAGACCATCAGAGAAACCTCAATCTCAAATGTCCAGAAAGCTGCACACATCGGAAAATTTAGTGACGTACAAAATAGTTGTTAGGAACTGCGATATTAATCATACTTTAATATACTTTTTAATCAAGAATTTCAGTTATAATAAAACAAAAAGTACATGCTTTAATTTACTAGTGAAACTCATAAAAAATAAGCCAATTCTCATTTTGGACTTAAAGCAGATTTTATGAACGATTTTATTATTTATTATTATTTATTTTGCCAGATTGAGAACCAGTGGGTTGCACAGTTAAATTAACTTGAGTAACTTTTAAAAGAAATTGTACTTTACTGAGTCCTTTTCCAGCAGCATAGTAGTTTTCCCAAATTGCTTCAGTCAGCTTTGTCACTAGGGATTTAAGGGTCTTAGGTGGCTGCTCTAATTGTGTGTTTATGTCGCCAGGAGGGCTTTACATTCACAAATCTCATTATGGAAGCTTGTGCTGTAGGACAAATAGTAGGCTCTGTGCCCTTGACAGTGACCCTACTTTAGCATGCTGACATATGAACTGGTTTAACTTGAATCTGGACAGGAACAGGTTTGCAATCTGGACAGTAACAGGTTTTTAACAAGCCAAAAATTGTAATGTGACTGGTGCGACTGGCTTAAGGGTAGGTGACGTAACAATAAAAAGTGATCCATGTTACGATATGCATTTTGATATCACTGCCATATCGAGATTCAGTAATTTTGTTTGAAGAGGGAATATCACCATGTTGCCTTTTTATCATTTTGTAAACGCTATGTTAGCTGAAAACAACATATTAAAATGTAGTATGTACTGGTATGTAGTTTCAGTTTTGTTTTTGGTGCTCTGCAGTCCCTCTCCCTTTGCTCTCTGCGCTAAGTCACTCCCCCTTCAGAACACTATCATAACACAATCGGCATGCATCCTGGTAATAAAACTACTACACCTGGCATCAGGGTTGTGAAGTTGTAGTGTATTGTTTTTATCATGCTTTTGTATATTTATGGAGAATGGCTGTGTGGGTGCATGGGTTACATAGGCTTGTGGGCGGAGACTTGTACAAGAGGTGTGGGCTTGTACTGCTAACCATAAGAAGGCTTTGAATAGTGCTTGGGAGAAATTGCAAGATTACTCAAACCCCTCACTCTTTTTTTTTTTTTTAGTCCTCCAGGTACTGCCCAGTTTAGCAGCTCTGTTTGAAATGTGGTTGTGGGCGGAGTTTAGGTATTGAGTCCCACTTTAATGCAGTCTCGGTAGCAGAAGACTGATCTAGAATCTCTAACCTTGATATTAATTTTCTTTGATATATCCCAATCCTTAATTAGGCTAAATATGCTGTTTCTAAAGAATGTGTCTTTTTTTTTTGTTTTTTTTGTTTTTTAAGTCTATAGTGTAGACGGGATAATCCATTTTCTGTAAACTGTGCTAGCTTATGGAATGCTCTTGGTAAGCAGTACCAAAGAGTAGAAATTCCATGGCATATGTTTGAAGAACATATGATGAGTCTTGTGCAGCTGTGGTGTATCAGAGCTACACTCCTTTAGTCCGGGGCCCCCACAACTGGTGTGATGGCGATGGTGATGACACATGTCTCAGGGGCTACTCAGACTTAACAGGCGGTATAATTGAACTGAGATGTCATCAAAGTGTAATTGCTTTTTATGAAATTGATCATGATTTCTGAAATGGATCTCATATTCCTTGATTTGTTCAACTTTGGAACACAACCAGCCATCCAAAGTTCTTAGCATAACTTTCCATGTACATGCTTTGGTTCTCTTCTGCGTAAGTGTTTCCCAAACTGTACAATCTGTTCAATGCCCTGTACAAAGGTCTGCCCATGAGTTTCAGAATGGTGAAAAATTTAGGACTGTTGCCATACCAATTAATATTTAAAACAAAATACTGTATCTTTTGAATGGTGAAAAGTCCTCAAAATGTCATAACAGACCAGGATTAGTCCAGGACTAGTAAATTGTTTTTTGTCTAGTCCTGGTGGTACCTGGAGAGACAAATATTCTGAGTTGTAGCCTTATCAGACAGGTACCAGTAAGCCATTATTAATCTAGATCCTTTTTTGTTATGTAATACATGTTTTTAACTAAAATGACTTCTCCTCTCCTGGAATATCCCACAGCAGAGTCCAAGGATTTCAAAACACAAATTAGATATGTTTACTTGAGTGATTTCTTGTGGGCATGTTCTGACTTGAAAAGTACACAGAGCCAGACGACACCTGTTTGACAACTGGCTCATCCACTGACGTCATCTTTTCAAATCAAAGGTGTTCTTGTTTTGGTTGTACACTTCATAGTTTAGTCTTCTCTCAAATGTTAATGCTCCTGGACATGAGAAAAAAAAAGGTAACATGGATATTTTTTTTGTTTAATGCAAACAAATTTAATATAATATATCCAGAACTGTGGAAACTGCCAAAGTAAATGCTATTTGATTCTAGCCTGACCCCTCAGTCACCTCACAGCTAGATGAGCCCACAGACCATCAAACATGGGGTGTCCTTTCCACATGTGTAGCCCCAGCTCTGGTATGTGTCTGCAGAGGCATCAGGACCATGTGTAGACCCTCCATACATCTCCTCTAAGCCTCATCCATCTGCCCCGTTCCGCTGGGCTGAGGGGCTGGGCCTGCGCTGAGGGGCTGGTCCAGTGGAGGTCTGAGAGGGCATGATGAGAAATACCACAGTATTAAATACACTGAGCTGATGTGAAGAGATCATTATTTCTACATGCTTAAATAGGGCTCAGTTATATTGGAAAACACCAGTATTGTGATTAGAATTCAGAATTCACTCACTGAGCTGCAGAGGCTGCACTAAGACTGATTAATGATTGGCTGCAGGTGCTGGGGTTTCAGAAGGATTCAAATCAGAGTAATTTTGCTTTGTTTTCTCCCCAAATCGTTGGAACTGGCAACACAAATATAACGCTCATGAGTGTCACACCCCACTTGACTGCATCCATCCAGGTGCAGCTACAGTGTCAGACTGGTTTTGTTGTGGTGTGGCACTCGCACTCGGAGTAATGCTCTGCTGTACTGTTGCGGTCACATGTTCATGTGATAACTAACCATTTAGGAAAAAGGCTTGTGGTCGGCTGTGGTGTCAGGTCAAAATAGACACCCAATGGAATTAATCCAATCGACCTATGCCCACACCCCCACTGTATGCTGAGAATGGTCTGACCTCTTCTGGTTATTTGGAATTCTTGCGGCCTCTGCACTAGAGCTGCACCGTGTGCAGCAGCCCGAGGCCATACGGCTGTGTCACCTCATACCTAGCAACACAGATGGGTTCAAAGACCTATAATGAATACCTCAAGTTTGAACCTGTTTGAATCAAGTTTCAGTATTTTGTTGTGTCATCCTCTTAATGCATCTGTTTACATTACTCCTCTCCCCTTCTTCCACTACATGGACCATAGCCTTCAGTAAACACATGTCTGCTTCATATCTCCAGTGCTGTGAGTGCTGTATTCTCCCTGTGTACAGTCCCATGGATGACAACAGCATTAGCTCATGCTCAGAGCTGCCCCGGCCTGTCTGTCCTAGCCTCACTCCTCCTGCAGGACAGGGCCCAGGGGAGGGGGTCAGGTAGACTGCTTATGTCACAGCTTTGGGTGAATTGCACACTGATCGCAAGGGTTAAAGCGCAAGTACCGTTGCTTTGGCATTTCATGTTTTTAGAAGAAGGGTTTGTGCACAGGGTTTCTACCTGTGATGCAACAATCCTGGGAAAATGTGTTTTTTGATGGTTCAAAACAAGTGGACTTGCTGCACAAGACTAATAAAACCAGCGTCAATGAAGCAAGATACAACTTCAGTCATGTATTTGATGAGGGAACAATGTTATAACATGGTTAAAAGCACAAAAAGTCAATTTTCCATAAGAAGCGTCCTACTACTACTAAGATGTATCTCAATTTATGTCAAATAGCTTTATCAACCCTGCAAACCTACTCTGAAATGCATGGGATTCCTGGATTAGTTTAGCTGTTTTAGTTCAAAATGCTGTTGTAAGTTATAAATATTTTTTGAAAATCATTCAGGCCTTTGTTAATTCATCAAAAATAAACATGCTGCTATTTGTGAAGACAAGATTTCTCACATATTTTCTCTTATGAGGGAAGAGCCCAGAGTTACTTGGCTTGTAATGAGACTCAAGCTTTGGTCCAGAAGCCAATAATGAGTCTACAGGATGTCTCTATTTTACAACAAAATGCAGGATTTTCTAGCTTTCCAGTACTTTTGTTGCTGTTAATCCTATTTGTCAAATGCCCAAAGAGGCATATGCAGGGCAAATGTTGCTGTAGGGTTGTAGTACTTTAGTCATTTAGTTAGTTGGTCAATTGTGTCTTAGTCAACTAATAATTTTATTTCGATCATAAGGAGTTATATGCGCAACAGAAGGCAGGGAGTGGATTAGCTGAAGATTTTGGAGTGAATCCTGTGTTAAATCTGCCATTTTCCATATAAATACTTTTTCCAAGTACTTTATAAATTGTTTTTTTACACAAACTCCTGTGCAAGTGTAGTCTCTTGAGTGCAGTTTGGGTCAGATTCATAGAGATGCGTAATAATAGTTTTGAGAGCTTTTGCCCCTTTTTAGTCAACTAATCGAAGGGCAGGACATGTATTTTGTTGACGAAAAATGTCTTTAGTCGCTTACAGCCAACGTTGCAGATGTGTGTGCATGGATGACTTTGGAAATGGGGAGCCCAAGCCAAAGCAGATGTAATGACTTATAGACTGACTGCATCTTATCAGTGTCCGCATTTAGCTCGAGTGGTGGGGCCTGCTTCATGTAGCGGTCAGTGTGCGGCTGTGACAGCTCTGGCCCTGGTGCTGTGGAGGTCTGATAAGCCCCCCACAGCCCCCACAGCCAGAATACACAGTTCTCCAGTATGTTACGAAGATGTGAGTCTGGTCACCGGTGCATATCCCAGAGTTCAGATGGGCGTGATTGACAGCTGGATTCAGAGACACATGTGGCCCATCCTTATCAAAACAAATATGGCTGCTTACAAGGAAAAAAGGAAAAAAATATCACAGGGGACTGAAAAAACATGGCGGATTTCTGCAGAATCAATGAGCGCACTATAACTCTTTAATCACTGAAATAAACAAATCTGATTGGATGGCCTTGTTTGAGCCTGGCTTGAGGCGCGACAGAGGGAGTGACCAGAGTTCTTCTTTCAAACAGAAAACACTCTGTTCCACCTTGTGTTGTCATGTGGTAATACAGGAAATGCTCCACTGTGTTTTTAAACTCCATACACCTTCACTAGAATCATTTAGATAATTTTATCCGTAGAATTTCCTATCTCTACTTAACACAAAAAGTAGCCATTAACTTAAACTGCTGCAACATCACAAGGTGGAACAGAGCATTTTGAGCTTTGGAGATGTAGACAGACTAAAAATAAAGGCTTTCTCAAACATTTAAATGAAATAAAACACAACTCCAGGTATGTTGAGTTTTTGTTATTTTGCTGAGGTAACAGGATTCTAACATGGCTATAACTTACAAGAGTCAATTTTGCGTAATATACTATATAATATGTGTTCTCAAGCCCCAGACCGTAATAAGCTAATTGTACAAACTTTGACTCAGCCTTGGCAGTACGCGTCCTGCAGGCTTGTGTTTGGCCCCTCCCTCCTCCTCACTCTCCGCGCTGCTCCCTGTACCCCTCCTCTGAGCCCAGATGAGTGGAATTTCTCATCTGGCCGACAGACTCCTCTCCTCCCTCCTCTCCTCCTCTCCCTCTTTCCTACTCTCCGCTCCTGTCATCTCTCCCCAGTGCCCTGCCTGTGTACCGGGAGACAGCGGCAGCACCTCTCCCCACTCGGGACGGGACCTTGCTGGGATAATGAGCTTAGCGGACTTAGCGGCTCGCAGCCCTGCAGTTTGTTGTTGCAGTGATTAGCCTTTAGCATTTAGCGCGGGACTGTGCTGGTGCTGGACTTCGCCTGCCAAGAGAGCACTGCGGCTGGGACCACTCTACCTCTGCCCCCCCTCTCTCTGTCCTACCTCCTCCACTCGTCCTGGGGCTCTGGCTAACTTCTTTTCTAGCTGCATCACCTCTGTGTGTGTCCCGTTGTGGAATTTCTTGTGGAATTTGTTCTGGAATTTCTTGCCAAAATGTATCAAAACCCGTGGATATCCAACTACCTGAGTCATGTGAAGTTGTGCAGCCAAGGTAAGAGTGAGCTGACGTAGGGGTCGTGGTGCCTCCTCTCTGCTGGAGGTAGGACACTTTAGTGGAGGTGAGGGAGGACATGAGAAATTGTATTATTTGAACTTTCTCTTGACAAAAAAGAAAAATTAAGAGAAAGAAAGTTCTTTACAGAAGAATAGATAAAGTAAAATGGAAACAAAAAGTGCCCTCCAGTCTGCGCAGCACTAGTATCTGCGATATGTGGGCTAAATTAGCTATGCCTACTGCCATAATTCATCTGGGACTATCTGCAGGGATGGGAAATTATTATTTTCCCTGAGGGCCATATTCGAATCCAGGCATGTGTTGGAGGACCGGATCAACGTGATCATCGGTGCATCAAATGCCCATAAGCAAATGTATAATAAGTATTATGAAAAACATGCTGGGGGCCAGATTCAAAAAGGCCAAGGGTCGGATGCGGCCCCCAGCATGGCCACAAAATGGCCAGGTCTGTGTTAATGAGAAAAACTGCAGGTTGTTGACTAAAGTACTAATGTGCAGTATTTGTGATGGGTCATGTCTGAGAGAAGAGTGTGGTAGTGATAATATAAATATATTTCCTGCCAACTTGACACGCCGTTTTGGAGCTTCCAGATTATAGCCCGGGGTCCAGGCTGTAGCCTCGAGTCCAGGGTGAGATCTGACTCCCAGGCCTCAGCAGGTCCTTGTTCTGACTCCTCTAAAGAGCATCTCTGCTGACCTCTCTGCTATGAATCTCCCTGTTATATGTCCATGTTGTACACATATGTACATATGTGCATATATGCTGTACCAGCTCTGAGCTCCTGTAATGGCACAGGTGTGAGTGTGATGCAACTGTGTGTGACACACTTTTGCTCTAATCCAGGACTGTAAAGTAAATCCTAGGCTTCTTAAATGTATGTTTTATATAGCATCGCTAAGGTAACATGACATAATGTTATTCTCTTGTTTACCAGTGCTGTATTGAGTTTATGGCCTCATTATGGTGTAGCTCAGACAGTAGGAATTCTCTCTCCCCTCCCAGTAGAGTACAGTACACTGCAGAGGTCCTTCTGTGTGAGGGTCAGAGGGTTCGGAGGGGTCAGTGGGGTCAGGACAGAGCACCTCCTCCTCCTCACAGTGCCTCCTGGAGGTCACCTTAACTTTACAGAGCACAGGGGAGACTTTAAGAGCCTGTCAGCGTTGCTTTTCACACAAACATTCCTCCATATTCAACATGCTCAGGGAGGCCAGGACTTTACAATGAGTCCTGGACATGCATGCCACATCAGGGATAAGAATTTTAGAAGTGACAATACCACTCTCCAATTCTGTTAAGGAGCAGTTGGCTCTAAACTAAACTGATTTGTCAATTGTTAGACTGATATTACACAGAGATGTGCTTAAATTCATATTATGCACAAAGCAGCCTTCTGTGGGAGAATAGATCTGCTTCATGTGCTTCTGCCTCTGAGCTGTGCTATGATATAATGATATTAACTTTTGGAACACAGGATCAAAGGAAATGTAATAAATCCATCTCTGAAATGTAAGTGTCTGAATGTGGTGTTTTGTGTGTGCAGGACTTGGCAGTGATCCACAAATCAGACTTGGCAACCACAGACTGCTGCAGAAGAGGGGTCTGAGGTGAGAGCATTTCATTTCACTGTGTTTTATAGACTGTCTTTGTTTGGCATGATGGTGGATCAGCCTTATAGTTGGCAGGCTTGTCACGATAACACATTTTGATGTGTTTGATATACTGCAATAAACGATAATATTGAAAATACTTTATGCCACTGACACAAAGCAGGATAATCCCAGTGAACCAATTTTGAAATACAGTATCATTAAAAAGCCTGAGCTGCAACCAATAAATGGCAGAAAGAACTGATTATTAGCCATAGCAGTTATTTATTCTACCTTCTACAGCTCAAATCTATTGTATTATATAAAATTGGCAAAAATCTCCCCACTATTGCAAAGAAAACGTACCCACGATAAATACTGAGCTCCAAAATATATTGTTCCGGTCATCATATATTGAACGATAAGTCAATATTTTAATTATCGTGACAGGCCTAATAGTTGGTGTTTCCAAGGGAAAGAAGTGGCAATCTTTATACTGGCGTATATGGTGTAATGGGGCAGTACAGTTCACTGTAGACAGTGGAGACACACACCCGTACCGATCCGCTCCAAAGAGGAAACGAGGCTTTATTTGCCAGTTAAGCTAGGAATGGGCCGATACGGATTTTTTTTTTTTCTTTGAGCAGATACTGATATCGGATAGTTGGCCTGCTTCTGTGGCTGACAACCAATATTTCCTGATATCGATATTTCACTTTTAAAAGTAAGGCCCACAAATGTACCTTAAGGATCAAAATGAACTTGTCACTTTTGTAAAAGTAATAACAAAATGTCATCAACTGGGATGTCAAATAATTTGCTACATGTTTGTGTAACATACAGCGATATAACACTCCTTTATATCCATTTTGACTCATTAGTCTGTTCAAAAAGGCACGCAGAGAATGGGGCTGTGCCAAAAAAATAGCGGTAATGAATATTGATATCAGCCGATACTAATTCTGGAACAGTTATATCTCCCATCCCTAAATTAATCTTGTCAACTCATTCTCACTGGCATTCTCAGCCAGAATACATTTTTACTTAAAGAGGGGGGCATGATGCAAAATAAACTTTTTGGAGCTTTCTACCATATAATGTTGTTCCTTCATCAAAAAGGGGGAACAACGTTTTATATGTCATTCATGCATATTTGAGTATTTTAGCGCTCTCTCCTGGGCCCTATTCAAACCCTCCTTACAGTTAGTAGTATGAGTCTATACAAAGTTCAGCCCACAAGCCTATGTCACATTTGCTCCAACCATTTTTCATAAATATGCAAGAGCAGGATACAAAACTATAACTATAACTATAACTTCACAAACCTGATGCAATGTGCAGTAGTTTCATTAGCGGGATGCACACTGATTGTGTTGTGATGGCGCACTGAAGGGGGAGTGACTAAACGTGGCAAGATAGATACATTTATACCATACTGTGGAACATTCCAGGCAAACCGATAACCCCACGAGAGCAGAAGGTGGCAGACACTCCTCTAGAAAAGTTCTATAGTGCACCTTTTTACACCTTCAAAATGAAACCTGTGGACTGATTGGAGCCATTAATTTCCTCTCACATTCAAATGCAGAGGACTTATTTTCCCAAGGGGATAAATAAAGTCTGGGCCCGACCAGGCTCAGCCTGAAAGGATGATGTGGGTCCGTTCTCCTGTTGCCTCACCACCCGCAAAGGGGTTCATAGGGTTCAGGTGCAAAGAGGACTGGGTGGCAGTCGGGGATGGGTGTCTCGACGACCCAGTCCACAGACACCGCATCTGGTTGTGGCGACCTGGAACGTCACCTCACTGGGGGGGAAGGAGCCTGAGCTCGTGCAGGAGGTTGAGAGGTCCCAACTAGACATAGTTGGGCTCACCTCCCTGGTCCCTGCGCCTTCAGGTTGGGGACAGGTCTCACTGTTGTGTCGGCCTATGTGCCAAACAGCAGTGCAGAGTACCCGGCCTTCTTGGAGTCCCTGGGAGGGGTACTAGATCGTGCCACCGACCGGGGCACTCCATTGTTCTACTGGGGGACTTCACCCACGTGGGCAACACCAATGACACCTGGAAAGGGGTGATCGGGAAGAATGGCCTCCCTGATCTGAAGCCGAGTGGTGTTTAGTTCAAGCACAAGGGTGTATTGTGAGGGTCTGTTGGGAACGTCTGGCGGAGCCCTCTGTCAGCAGGGTCTTCAGTCACACCTCTGGGAGAGCTTCTCCCAGATCCCGGGGAGGCTGGGAACGTTGAGTCCAAGTGGACCATGCTCGCCTCCATTGTTGATGCGGCTGCTCGCAACTGTGGTCGCAAGGTCTCTGGTGCCTGTTGCAGTGGCAATCCTCGAACCCGGTGGTGGACGCTGGAGGTAAGGGATGCTGTCAGGCTGAAGGAGTCCTATCGAGCCTTGTTGGCTTGTGGGACTCCCGAGGCAGCTGACAGGTACTGACAGGCCAAGCGTGCCGCAGCTCATGCAGTTGCAGAGGCAAAAACTCAGGGTTGAGCGGAGTTTGGGGAGGACTATCAGTCACCTGCAAAGAAATTCTGGCCAACGCCTTAGGAGGGGAAAGCAGTGTTTTACCAACACTGTTTACAGTGCGGGTGGAGAGCTGCTGACCTCAACTGGGGATGTTGTTGGACGGTGGAAGGAATACATTTGAGGATCTCCTCCATCTCACCATCACATCTTCCGAGGTGGAAGCAGGGGCTGAGGACTCAGAGGCGGACTCATCCATTACCCAAGCTGAAGTCACTGAGGTAGTTGGCAAGCTCCTCGGTGGCAAGGCTCCAGGGGTGGATGAGATCCGTCCCGAGTATCTTAAGTATCTTAAGAAGGGGGACCGGTGGGTGTGTTCCAAGTACAGGGGAATCACTCCTCAGCCTCCCCGGTAAGGTCCATTCCAGGGTACTGGAGAGGAGAATCCAACCGATAGTCGAACCTCTGATTCAAGAGGAGCAGTGTGGTTTTCGGCCCCGGATAAAGCGGAAGAAAATGGATGGGACAATAAAGTGAAAGTAAAGGGTTTTATATTAACATAAATCTAGATGTTGTCTTAACATTTGATCCATGTAATGTGCTGTATAGGATTATGATTTATGGATAAAGATGCACTGTGTAACTTACAATAAAGTGTACCCTACTTTACTCACAGTGTGTCTCTGCTCCACAGCTTTCACCGCGAGCTGAGCTGTGAGGAGAAGGACGCTGTTGTCAGGAGCATCACTGATATTGATGTCAGTCTGCTGGCCGCTCTGCCCAAAGGTCAGCCTCTCTCCACTCTGTATTGGGACATTCATTTGCAGTGCAGTGCTTTATTGTTCCCAGGACTGTCCAACGTTGTGTAAGAGGGTCTTTAATGCCAGGTCCACTCATGTCCAAGACTCCAGCCGCTCCTGTACACTGGCTGCACATCGCTGCATTCCTCTGTCTAAAACAGAGCAGGAGTTGGAGTTCATACACAAGTTTATCCAACAGCCAGGAGGAGGAATGGCGTTTTGAATGTATTTTTTGTAATATTGGCTGAAAATAATTTTGCAGAGACAATTCAATCAGAAATGGTTACTAAATAAAGCTTGCTGCTAATGTGATACATAGACTATGTAAGGTTAGGGTTAGGGTTTTTGATTATACATTACCATACATTATGGTACAACGTAATTCCAAAGCGAAGGTAGTCGAGCACGTTTAAAGGCCAATAACCAGAAATGATGATATGTCATGATATGTACACTTTGAATTAAACTCAATGAAATGATCTAGTTTATGGAAATGTGTATTTAGAAACTGAAATGCTTATATAAATCTTTTATTTACATGTTTACCTTTTCAAAATGTTGCATGTTGGAGGTAGTTAAAAATATGGTATTTCAACTAAAGATTTTCTGTGTTGTTTTGATGTAGTTTCAGAGCTGAGGAAACGGTTTGAAGGCATCCACACAAGCGTCAGTGACTGTGACATGAACAGGTATGATCAGACAGCTCACTCATACGTAAAATAACAAAAAATACCAGAGCATGGTCGGCACAACTGGAAGGTTTGTTAAGTGGCTGCGTGCATATCACTGCTAACAATTTTGACATGCTCCATTAGCCCAGTATTGCTCATGAAGTTGCTCTACTGGAAAAGCTATTAGCAACTCAAAATATTCTGGCAACAGTCTACAAGGCCAATTCTTTTGCAAAGTCATGATTTGCTGTCAATTCTCCAAGGAGACTCATGGAAGGAAGAGCCTAATGCATCCAATGACCACATCAAAAGTGGAACTAGATTAGATTGATTTGATTGTAGTATCTGTCATGTTTTATCCATGGACTGTATGTAGATGGACATGGCTTGCCCGCTAGTCGCCCTGTTCCAATTAGGAACTGAGCATGGGCACAAACTGGTTCCATCAGTCTGGTGCCAATAGACTTCTATTGAAAAATGGTGGTGCCTTTCTATGAAACTGCTGTCCATAAATCAAGATGTGGACAATAATATAACATACCAATCGGGTGCCGCCTTTCCCCAAGGTCGACTCCCACTAGCGTTGGCAACAAGGCACAATAGCAGTCAGTCAAAACTGTTGCTAAGGGCTCGATACTTGCCAAACCAGCGGTATGAGTATCTTCAACAATCTCGCTTCTGATTGGCTTTTTGGTTGCGCACTCGGATTTCCAAATATGGAACTTGAATGCTAGCCTCAATTGGCTTCATTTGGTTGCAACCGAACACTATGGGTGATGTCACATTCACTCATCCACTCCTATTCACCTGATTCCGGACTTTGCTGTGGGCACTGCCATCTCTATTCAGGTTGTATTATTTTGCATCGGGCTTTCCCAAATTCTCAATTGAAATGAATCGGATTCCCACTTAACCAGAAGTGCCACCACAAAGCATGGTTTAGTAGCATTTATGCAAAAGTGGGCGGGCACAATAAGGTCTATATACAGGCTATGGTCTATCATGAGCCAAGTCAGATAAGTGTGAAACATGTGAGGACTCTCCCTCTCCCTGTGTGCAGGAAGGAGCGCATCGCCCGCAGGTTGGAGGGCATTGAGACTGGGGAGGTACCCTCTTCTCTGCTGCCCAGCATGGTAGCCCACAGGCTGCTGGAGGAGGACACGCCCAGGTACACCCGCAGCTCAGAGGACACGCCCAGGTACATCAGGACAACTGAGGACACCACACACTACACAAAGACCCCAGAGGATACACTCCGCTACATCAGGACCAGCGAGGAGACACCAGGCTACACTGGCTACATCAGAACATCTGAGCATACACCATGTTACACCGCTGTAGAGCCACCTCAGTACACCCGGAGGACAGAGGAGACCCCACACTACAGCCACACTCCAGAGGACACAGTCCACTACATCCGGTCCTCCGAGGACCCCCCCCGCCTCATCAGCACTTCTGGCGACACTCCACGGTACAGCAGAGGGAAGGAGGACACCCCACACTACAGCCAGAGATCAGAGGAGACAGTGCGCTACACCAGGAGTTCAGAGCCCCATGAACCCAGCTCAGGTGAGACACACAGGACAATTACAATTATTGTGAGAATAAAGATCAGGATTTCATGTGTCCAAATATTCTGACACCATGACCTAACAGTGAAATCTTAAAAAAAAAAAAAAAAAAACATTATACAAAATAGACTTTTTTTTGACCATGTTATAAGCATCAAAACATGCCTAGAGTTTTATTTTGTTTCAAACACACTTGCTTCATTAATTTAATAATCTCCGAGCACTCAAAAATGCTCCATTCGCATTGTTCAGACTGTGTGTAAACTCCGGACTTCTCCTGCACGATTTTTAAGACTATAAAGCATCAGTGGCCCCATTTGCGGTCAAATAATGTTCACAACAAACACATGGCTCTATTAGCATAGCATTCACAGGAGATAAAGGTCTTCCTTTATTTTCCCATTGTTTATTCTCGTTGCTGACAGCCGAGGGAGCCTCACCTAAATGCCACATTGGAAACAGAGGTGAAGTATATTTTCCAAATGCAGACATTATTTTAAGATAGAAAATAAGAAATATTTATCCCATGGTGACCAAAAGCAGTTAAAACCATGTTTAAAATCGAATTAAAGCCACAAGAATGCGTAATGTGTTTGTTAAATTCACAGTGATTAATACATTACCTCTTTAGTACTGTATGTGAAGAGTAAAAGCCAAAGTTAAATCTGGGATTACACAGAGGGATTACACACACTGTATGTGAAGAGCCTTATAACATCAAACTTTCTGAATGAAAGTGAAGTTAATGTGATATAAATGGAATAATTGGAATTTGATTTTGGAATTTGGAATTTGACCCCAATTTTGGATTCTAATCTCACTTGACCATAACTTTGTTTATGTGTCAGTGACCTCACAGCGGTACAGTAAGGAAGTCCTCCAGACCCCAGAACAGCAGGTGTGTGAACAGTTCCAAGCCAAGCCTCAGTCCGCCCCACAGCCCACCCTGTACACCCCCTCCAGCACCACTGGGCCCGAGCTGGAGTCGAAGGCCCAGCGCATTGCTCGGTACAAGGCTGAGCGGAGAAGACAGCTAGCCGAACGCTATGGCATCTCTCTGGACCAGGACCCAGACATGGACTACACCTCGCGCTACAGCCGGCCCCGAAGAGAGCAGGATAAAACCAGCAACCCTGCCCCCACCAGCCCCAAAGAAGGACACACCGCTCCCTCAGTCAGGAACACTGTTCCAGGTAAGGATGTCCAGATGAACCCGTTTTATCTTAACCTAGGGTTGCAAGATTAATCGCAATCACAATCTCAATTTGAATGGACACAATAGGCAAATCGCAAAGGTTGCCATTTTTTTATCATAATTTCTTCCACACACATGATCTTCTGTCTTATGCTGCATAAAAACTGCTAACCCTGTAGTTTATCCATACAAACATATTATGAAATGGGATTCTTGTATCAGTTTTTTCAGTTCATATTTTAGTTTTTTTCTCAATTCTTCTGGACGAATTTAAAATGTGAATTTTGAACAGAATCCTAACATTAAAACATAAATCGTAACTCTATGCGCAATGCTTTTCAGAAAAATCATTCAGCTCTGCTATAACCACGATTAAATGTCAAGTTAGGATAATAAGACATTTTGAATCCAGATTGTTTGGCTGTAATCGTTAGGCCCAAAATAAGTGCTGGGTTTCGTCTTACCAGTAAAATCACAATATTGGCCTCAGATTTAGAGGTGCTGCTTTTCACCAGAGTCGGTTTTAGAATTGTGACAGTACAGCAAAGTCTGAGTATTTTGATCATGGATCGGGCCACGATACCAGTGTTGGGAAGTAACTAAATGCATGTACTGAAAAGGCGTATTCCTTATACTAATTTTAAGTGTATTCTTGTACAGTTACATTTCGTGGTATTCCGCATATAGTTGCTTTCCTAAACTAAAAGGAATACAAGGCAGTACTTAATCATGTAATTTTGGCTTTGAACTGCATGGTATTGGTGAGAAAAAATTAAAACGCCACACTCGCAATAAGTACATGTGCATTTACACATGTACTTATTGCAAGTGTGGCGTTTTAGTCCGTATTTTCCAGACTATAAGTCGCACTTTTTTTCATAGTTTGGTCAGGGGTGCGACTTATACTCAGATGCGATTTATATGTGAAATATGTTTTTTTCTTCATTATGCATTTTTTGGCTGGTGCGACTAATTAGAGAAGAAAAAAATTGCACAACAAACAATGCAACAAAAAAAGCTTTTTGTAATATGTCATGTTTTATTCAGTTTATAATAGAATACTTTCACGTCGAGTTTCGTTATAAGCATTTGGAATACAGTGCTCTGTTTGTATTTCGTAACGTTCCATTACATGGGACATTTTAATTTGGTATTCTGTAACTAAGTACGTTTTCAAAGTATTCTTGCCCATCACAGCAACTATACCACAATGAAGATAAAATTGTTTCTTTAATCATATCATCAGATCTTGTACCAGTTCTGTTATTGGACAAGACCGATTTAAAACTATTTAGGAATGGTCCAATTTTGACCTACTTTTACTACTGTATTGATACATGTTCAATAGAATTCTAGCTTTACTAGCTTAATTAATGACTATCTGGGTATCCATTTTGAAAACCCTACTCTGCTGCCAACCTCACTCAATAAAAATATCACCGGTGACAAAGGTACTGAATACTCCCTACTTACCTCAGACAAAGTGAACCAAAATCTTGCTGCAATCACAGAGTAGGGCTGGGCAATTGTAATCAAGACTCAGTCAAGTGTATTTGTTAATTATTTTAATGGGTATTTGGCTCGAGAGAGCCACAGCCAATCCTCTGCTTCAAACCACATGCTTTTTCTTAGAGTTCAGAGGAAGAAATTAGATTTTGTGTTTTAAATTACACAGATTAAAAATCTGTCTTCTTTATGTTCATGAAATAAATACTGAAAGCCATTTTTATTGTTTTTAAAAAGAAAACATTTAATCATAAATCAAGATTGATCAATATGAGGAAAAAAAATGTGTTGTTTTTTTTTTTGGTTTTTTTTTTTTTTTCCTTTTGCCATATTTCCCAGATGGTTGTCAGAAGTATTGAAAATCAAATATTAATCCTTGCTAAAACTAGGGATGAAACTAGATACTCGTTTGAGCAAGTATCGGTACTAAAAAAGTCACATTCACAGGACAGAAATAAACTTTTCCTGAATAGCTTCCTGATCTTGAGCCATATCAGAACAAGTATAAGACCACACTGGCTAGTATGACTGACGACTGAGGACATACACAGATATAACATGATAATCTAGAAGAGTACTACAATTTAATGTTGAAAATCACATTCTACTGTCTAAACAGTGTTTTTTTTATAATTGTGGTACAGGAATTGATATTCATTCTATTCCTTAGTATCAAATTTGTTTGAAATTTTAGTATCATGACAACACTAATCGCCCAGCCCTACCACAGAGGCACGGACCATTTATTTTATGTAGTTATAGATTCAATAAAGACTAAAAAAGATGCTTAGAGAATTATATGCGTTATGCTTAAATGTCATTTGTCTCTCTTAAGCCTGTCGCAATAACAGATTTTGAAGTACAATATATTGCTACAGAAAAAATATCCCGATAAACGATAATACTGAGCTGAGAATACTGAACTACTTAGTATCACTGACATGACTCTGAAGAAGGATAATCCCAGAAACCTGTTTTGAAGTGAACAGTGTTGTAAAAAACATGCCAGTAATACATAAATAGCACAGTTAAACACCGTATAGATTTTTATTATATTATTTGACAAAGTAAAGCTCAAATGTTACCAAAAAGCTTAATACTGCAAAAAATCCCTGTTACTGCAAAGAAATGGTACATGCAGTATTTATTGAGCCTGAAAAAGTATATACACTACCAGTCAAAACTTTGGACACACCTTCTCATTCATTTTTTCAAAAACACACAGAAGATCAAATATATGATGCAAGATATATGGAATTATCTAGTAAAGGAAAAAATAATTTAACTCATTTAACTCAATTTAAAAAAAAATGTTTATATTCAAATCCTCAAAGTAACCATCGTCTGCTCTGTTGACAACGCTGCAAACCCTTGGCCTTCTCCCTGAGCTTCATGATGAAGTCTCCTGAAATGTTTTTACTTCACAGGTGTGCCTTGTCTGGGTCAAAAGCAATGATAAAAGTAAAAGGTAGCTATTTTCTAAAACCTGTTTTGAGATTTTTTGTTTACTACATTCCACATGTGTTGATTCATAGTTTTGATGTCTTCAGTGAGAATCTACAATGTAAATAGTAATGAAAATTTAAAAAAACAAAGTGTGTCCAAACCTTTGGCTGGTAGTGTATATAAAATGATATTGACCGATAAGTCGATATAGTAATTATTGTGACAGGCCTAGTCTCTCTCCCTCCTGTCCAGAGCCCACGCTGACCCGAGTGGACTCCTTCTCTGAGCAGGAGAGACTGCTGAACTTGGAGAACCAGCGCCGCACCGCCCCCACAGAGCCGACCTCAGCGTACATGGAAGTGACAGCTCTCTCCTCCAGCAGAGCGCCCCCTGCTGAGCCCAACCAGAGCAGCGCGGCTCCCGGCTCCCCCCACCTCACCAGCCAACCCTCTCTTCCCTCCCCCAAACACGCGGCCTCCCCGGGGGACCTGTTCATCGAGCAGCAGGCCCACAGCGTCCTCAGCAGGCAGGGGTGAGCATGGGTGGTTCTACAGTTTGCATACTGCTCTTATATAGGATTATTTAGGATTATTTTTTACTATAGAGACACTCACACATAAGCATTGTATTCACAAAAAAAATAGAGATATAACGTTCTTGTAATTACGCAGGTTTTTTTTCTGTGAATGCAATACTCTTCCATAGGGATGAGATTTTTCTAGGTTACGTTTTTTTTTGTGGCAAAGGTCCATGCTAAATTGAAACACTGGGTGTTATGACAAGTTGCAGAGGTGGGTAGAGTAGCCATAAATTGTACTCAAGGAAAGAGTACAATTACTTCAAAATAATGACTCAAGTAGTAGTAGTAAAGTACAAAGGTGTGGTCTAAGAAATTACGTATGAGTAAATAAGTATTTGGGGACACTACTACGCAATATAGAGAATTGTAATTGTATAACTAGGAATGGGCGATATATCGGTTCCAAACACGAAAGGATGCACAAAATCTAGATAGACTACAAAGACTAAACATGAGAAAAACTAAATCATAGAGTAACTAGTCAAGAGTCAAGAGTAATTCAAACTTTTACTTTTACTTACTTACCCCTAGTATAAAAGTATGGTGGCTGAAATCTACTCGAAGTACAGTTTTATAAAAAATCTACTTGAGTTACTGAATACTACCCACCTATGACAGGATGCACTGTTCATTTAATAACTGGTAGCCAACTATTAGAAGGTTAGCATTGCTTCCAGAAGATGGACTAGCCCAGGCTCAATCATGTGTCCCATTGGCTCTTCACACCACAGTGCAGGGTGCAAATCGAGCTCTGATTGGCTGCTGCAGACAGACGCAGAGGGCGACACCCACTCCCCCATCAACTGGCCATCGAGGTACCCCCTACCCCTCCCCTCAGGCTGCCCCACCACTGACATGTCCTTCCCCATGTCCCTCCATTCAGTCCTTGAAGCTTCCATCTGTCATTCCCAAATCATCATATCAACCCTTCTAATTCCTCATTCTCTCCTTGGCTCATAACTGAAGGGCCTATACCCCTGACCTCCATGGTGACCCCCTGCCCTGTTTGGAGTCCTGCTTTGTCCCTGTGTTGCATTAGGCTGGAGTGGTTTTCAGACTAACTTCACTTGTGCTGTGAATCTAGCACTGACCAAAAGTATCCGCCTGTCAGTCAAGTCCATCAGTAATCAGGGAGACAGGATATGCTTCCAGACCCTCTTTGTAAACTATTGTATAAAGTGCGTGGTTTTTGCTGGCCAGCCAGGCAATGTCCATACAGGTTTGCTTGTGTTTATTGATGGAGGTGGAAATAATGCACTACTATATAGGGCTAGGAAAATGCAGTTAGTTCAGCGATGTTGATCTATAGCAGGGTGACATGTATTATTTCGATCTCATTCAAATCAATACCCATGGGTCTGATTTTTTTTTTTTTTTTTTTTGTGACATTTTGTAAAATTTAAGTCTAGAGTTCTGGTAAAAATGTTTTTTTTTCTCTTATTGTGGCTGGGAAGTATTGCTGGCCATCATTACAGTATGCAG